>JADRCC010548579.1:3642-35420 GCA_019843855.1 Hylomyscus alleni
AGCATCTTCTGGGTATATGCCCAGGAGTGGTATAGCTGGGTCCTCTGATACTATGTCCAATTTCCCGAGAAACCGCCAAACTGATTTCCAAAGTGGTTGTGCCAGCTTGCAATTCCACCAGCAAGGAAGGAGTGTTCCTCTTTCTCCACAACCTCCCTAGCATCTGCTGTCACCTGAGTTTTTTTATCCTAGCCATTCTGACTGGTATGAGGTGGAATCTCAAGATTCTTTTGATTTGCATTTCCCTGATGACTAAAGATGTTGAACATTTCTTTAGGTGCTTCTCAGCCATTCGGTATTCATCAGTTGAGCGTTCTTTGTTTAGCTCTGTACCCCATTTTTAATAGGGTTATTTACAGAGAACCAAATGCATGTTTTTTTTTAATTGGACAGAATAACTAACCAAGTATAAAATTGGTTTTGGAATGTTGGAAAACAAAGCAGGGATCATATTATGTTCTAGATCTCTCTTTAGATGGGAGTGAACAGATAGCTTGTTTTCATTTACTTTGCCAGACACAATCTTCCCACCTTCTAGGCTCCCATTTGCCTTTAGTGGCTCTTCTTTATACCATCTGCCATTGGCACTCTTGGATACCAGATTCTTTGTCAAATGGGAGAGCCAGGTTAAAGATCAGCATCTGTTTGGGCTCATAAAAGGCTGGTTTCCTACTCCATCTTTGCTTTATTGCATGTTTCCCTGCCTACACTGAGTACAGTCCCTGCCCTTTGATGTAAGCTATCCTCCCATTCCAAGAGTGTTAGATGTAACACTCTTTCCTGCTTTCTGGGATCCCTGCATCTTTTGCTAATTCTCTTCACACATCACAGGTACCTGCTAAATATCTCCTCATTTGTTTTCTCCTCTGACAATCTTTTTGGTAACTAATATTTTAGATGTAATAACAATTTTATGGTGATCTTTAAAAAAACAATCATTTACTTATTTGCATTTGTATGTGTTTATCTATATCTCCATGTCTATGACTCTGTATTTGTAAACCTGTGTGTGAAAACATATTTGCTTATATACATACAAGGAAGCCAGAAATGATGTCAGGTGGTCTCTTCTACCAGCCTCTGCTTCTCCTTTAAGTCAGGCCCTTGGTTTATATTTGAGAATCATATTTCCTTGACTAGACAGGAAACCAACAAGCCCCTATGATTCCCGGTCTCGGCCTTTCTCAAAAACAGTTATAGGATTACAGGAATGAGCTGGACACCCAGCTTCTTATGCAGATGCTGGGATTCCAACTCTAGTCACTTGCCAAATAAATTTCCTTAACAAATGTTCTGTCTGTTCAATCTTCTCTGGCTTCTTTTAGTCTTAAACCTAGTTCCTTTTCCAAGCTTCTGTGGTCTCATGCTTCTCCAACTAAAGATAGAAAAATAAAATACAAACCATGACAGGACAATTGAGAATTACTAAGCACTTAATTTGAAACATTGCCAAGAATGAGAGAGAGAGAGAGAGAGAGAGAGAGAGAGAGAGAGAGAGAGAGAGGAGGGAGAGAGAGGGAGAGGCACAAAGAGTAGTTGAATTCCACCATCTCTCCACTTAAACCTTTGGAGATTGTACTACACATGTCCCAAGCCCCACACCTTGGCCTTGACAAGACATTAAGCCACCTACATAGAAAACATGAAACTCTCTCTGGTCCTTGAGTTAACATGATACATAGTTATAATCCTAAGAATGGTCCCATCTACACTTATTGGCCTGATCCACTCCTCTAAAGTCCAGTGTCCCTGTGTCTCATTTGATCTGTTCATTACCTCTCCTTACAACCATATTTTAAATAGCATGATTAGAATTCAAAAGACCCTTGGTCCTGTGAAGACTCAATGTGCCAGTGTAAGGGAATGCTAGCATGGTGAGGCAGGAGTGAGTGGATGGAGGAGTACCTTCATAGAAGCAGGGATAGGAGGGATGTGATAGGGGGTTTGTGGAGGTAAAATCATGAAAGGGGATAACATTTAAAATGGAAATAAATAAAATAACCAATAAAAAAGGAATTCAAAGTGTCACAGCATTAGAGCAAAAGAAGGTGGTATGAGATAGTTGGGAGAAGAAAGCCATCTATAGGAAAACTCTGCTTCCAGGGCTTTCACAAATTTCTTATTGGAAGGTCTTATTCTTGAGAATTTCATAATATACGCTATAAAATATGATCATATATACCTCTCATTTATATCCCATCTCCAATATTCCACAATTCATCTTTTTCCCCACTGTGTGTCTTTTTGATGTTCTTTTTTACTCAAAAGTTAGACTGGATCACTTAGATTATGAGAATATATTTGTCCAAAGGCTTACAATGATTCTGAATTTTCAAGTTCATTTGTCCATCCAAGAAGTCTTCATTGAAACTACAAATGATGTTCTTGCCCATTCAGTGCCCTGGCTTTGCTTTATAAGCCTGCTGTGGGGTCTTTTTCAACTCTAAAGCATGTTCCTTCAGACATTAGATTTGATCTTCACTCATGTCCTATGTATAAATAAAAATAGAGGAAATTATTTGAAGATCACATGGCAGATCTTCTAGGTATCTATCCACCCCTGAATGAGAGCTATTCATATTTTTATATTTTTATTATATTGTAGACCTTTCAATGTACTTAAGCATCTGCCTTATGTACCCATCCTATGCAATCATAATTCTTACTGTATCTCATCCACTAAATCTTTATTAACTGGTCTTCTACCTGTAGTTGATTCTGCATCTTCACCAATGATATGAGCAACTAAAATTATGGATATTCAGCGCCTCATAGAAATTATCTGTGTTACTGAAAACTCTGCACAAATCTACTCGTGAATGTATCTTTTAGAATATGGATGACACTAATATGCACAGCACCAACAACTCTATTGGGTCTCTATAGAAATGCAATTGCATATTGTGCTATCGGCAAGATTAAATATCAACAAGAGATGGCCAAACACCCAGAAAAAGAGATGGAAGTTATGTAGGGAGTAAAGTGGTAAGTTAATAAAAACTAGTAAAACTGAGGCAACTCTTCCACAGGAATCCTTTGTTTAGAAGAGTTCAGTCCTGGTGACCTCATCTATGAAAATGGAGATTTAGGAGGAAAACCTAGGTTGACATGAAAACTCAGTCTTTGTCTTTCAAATCTCTGTTCTCGTATGTGTTTTTTTTTTCCAGTGGTAAGATTCAGCAAGAAACAAGTGACTAAGGATACTAAGTGGTGACTAACTTTTTTGTCAGCTTCTAGGGACACTAAGGAAGACAGAATTGGCATAAAGTGAGTATTGATGGAAATGGTCTCTGTCTGTTCATCCTTTATGGTAGAATTTGGTGGCCATTGTTAGTGATATATAAAAAGTATTTAAGTATTGGAAATAATTAGTTACCACCTGTAACAGTGCATAATCTAACAATCAGAATCCCACTCAACAAGTGTCCAGAGATGTATTTTTTTCTCGACCTAGACATTCCTACATACTCATTATTTGACTTTCTTCTTTCTTAAGCTTCAGTGCTCACAAGGTAATTTCACTGAAGTCAAAGATTAAGTGATTTTGTAGTGTGAGCAACCAATTTGCTTCAATGAAGCACCCTGCTAATGAGCCTGTAAGTATGTGGTATCAGTTTGAATGAGAAAGATCCCCATTGGCTCATATTATGGAATGTTTATTCTAAAGTTATGTAACTGTTTGAGAAGAATTAGAAGGTAGGGCCTTATTACAAGAGGTATGTCACTGGGAGGAGGCTTTGAGATTTCATAAAACTTGTACTATCTCTAGTCCCAGTTCCAGCATTCCCCACTCCTCTTTCTCTCTCTCTCTCATGTTCATTCTCTCCCTATGCCCAATTGTTGTGTTTGAATATGTGAACTATTAGCGGATGATCCAGTACCATGATTCTATGCCTGAAGCCTTGTTCAATGTCACAGTGATCATGGTCACCAACCCTTTGAAACTGTAAATTAAATGCTTTCTTTTATAAATTGGCTTGGCTTGGTCATGGTATTTTATCACAGCTATAGAAAAGTAACTAAGGCAAGGTGGTTCCATCAACACAGCCCTTCCCTGTTGTCACTATTTCTGTTACAGAAAATCTTATATACTAACCTCAGCCTCTGTAGTTGGACTTCCTTAGCATGCACTCCAATATGTTTCATCCAAAATATAACTCCATATCTTCCTTCATTGATGGATTAATGATGTATTTTGACACAAATTCTTTTCCTCCCATTTTTCATCAATGATAAATAGTTCTGTGTGTGTGTGTGTGTGTGTGTGTGTGTGTGTGTGTGTTCATTATTTTTAGGAAATATTTATTTAATAACTAGACTTTTTTAGAATATCCTAACTGTTTGATCTATATACACTTAAGGTGTCTCCTAAAACTTGGTTATAAGGAATATAACTTTTAAAATTTATTCTCATTTTTGCTTAAGCATAAATTACTTGTTTGTATGTGTACAACCATCATGTATGAAATTTCCAGGAGAGTCTAATAGAGGTCATTGGATCTCCCAGAACTGGAGTTACAGAAGGCTTTTGAGGTATCATGTGGCTGCTGGAAAACAAACACAGGTGCTTTGCTAAATCAGAAAGTGTGCTTAAACACTGAGCCATATCTTTAGTACCATAAGTTTGTAATTTTGTCATAAGACAAATGGCCCTGTTCACAAAACAAAAATCCTATGATTGGAACACGAACTCTTCAAATTTGTGGTTGTCTTTTTTTGTCGAGGTGTTCTTTTCATGCTAGTTGGAAGCACATCAGTAAGGGACATTGTTAACATAAGATGAGATTGCTTCATATAACTAATATTTTTAACAACTACTTGAAAAGCTATATGCTGACTGGATGGAAGATGGCAATTGCTTTACCCTAGAGCAATTTAAGTGGGAGATGATAATGTTTTGTTAAACAAACCACTCAAGGGACTAAATGTTTCATAACCTTAAAATATAGACTGTGCATATAAAGTTTGAGGTAATATGCTTGCTAGCACAACTTTTTACGGTTTCTAAAACACATGTGGACGATTAGTCTGTCATATTCATTATCAACGATTAGGATGGTTTCCCATATTCCAAAACCTAGTGATAATATATGTAAGATTTCTTGTAGTTACAGTTATAGCCCACTAAGAGATGTTTTGTATCTAACAGCTATAAGTCCACTGGAATGTGTTTTTTCTATTTACATTTCCCTCCCTGAACACCTGTATAATACTCAGGATTGCAACAAATGCCTACATTGTGATCCTCATTATCTTATGAATCAGAGATAGAAACCAATTCCTATAATATGAAGTCTTAGAAAGTGTCAATGGAAAATGCATTTCTTGTTACATTCTTACTTCAGATGCTTTCTTCCTAATTTTCTAGGACAACTGACCAAATGCTTCTGCTCATGAATTTCTAGATGTCAAATACAATTTCAAAACTACTGCTGCCTCCTGCTGCTGATACACTTCTTGGTTGTGGCATGCCAACACTGTGTAATTCTCTGCAGTATTGTACTTTTCAAAACTTGCCATGATTATCTTACATTATAAACATTTGAAAAATAATCATACAGTATCCGACACACTGACTGTACCCAAGTATAGTCAAAATGCAATGAACCACCACTTTTCAAGTTCTAGTCAAATGTTTCTGTGTTGTTATTTTGCTCCTGTAGATTATAAGCTTTAAGAACTTTGCAGGGGGAGGAAGGAGGGAATGGGATTTTTTTGTTTTGTTTTTTGTTTTGTTTTGTTTTCTGGAGGGGAACTGGGAGAGGATATATTATTTGAAATGTAAATAAAATATCTAATAAAAAGAAACTTTCTCATCTTTGCTTCCATCTTCTACTACTATTCAAAGTCAGAAATGGCAACTAAGATTTTCACTATTTTACTACAGTGTTAGGTTACTGTCCCCAAAGACCTCATAAAGAGAGTCAATTTTTACTTTTATGTACATTCAGTATAATTTATATCATAAACTATGCATTTCTAGAATATTCCACTAAATTGTCAATAATTAACTTGATCATTCTTTCATATCTGAGATGTAGAGGACTTTTTGAAAAGCAAGAAGTCTTCCCACTTCCTATGGTCTCATTCTTCACCACTTTAACAGACACTGAATAAGTGGTAGCACTTATTTTCCTTTGCAATTCGGCCTTCATTTTATATTCTACTTACAAATACAACATACAAAATGGTACTTTATTGTGTGAGACACAGTCTCACTATGAAGCTCATGCTTGCCTAGAACTCATGAGCTTCCATCTTTAATTTATCAAGCCCTAAAATCAGAAGCATATAACACTACTTTTAGAAGATGCTCAATATTTTATTAAAATATGTTACGTTCTTTTTGAATGTTTCAATTTAGTTACTGTTAAGTGTTTCTTGATGAATCTTAAGTCTCATGCTTGTTTCCATTGTCTCTTCTATACACACTTTAAATATGTTGGTTAAAGGGGAGCAATTTGAATGTATATTTTGTTCATAACCAATACAATAGGGGAATTTTTCACAGAGCAGCTACAGATTCATTTTCAGTGAATATAAATTCTGAAGAAACTGTATCTACAATGACATGCTTACCAGTTTTCCATGGTATTGCATAAGGAAATTTATTCCTACCTTCATTCCTTCTACCTTTTCCACTTTTCATTGGATCCTTCCTGTTATCAGAAGTCACACTCAAGTAGACATTCATATGGCTGAAGTGTCTGCTTTGGCGATCATAAAGTTGTCATCCAAATAATTTAAGGACTTCATGAAAGCTATTTGGCCAAAAGTTATAGCTTGATTAATAACAAAGGGATGCTTTTCCAGTGGGAAAGAATGTGAAAAGAATGAGAAGACAGAGGCATTTGGGGGTTCAGAATCATTGTAGATCTTTAAATTATATAAAATGATATCATATTCTTTCTAAGGCTAATCTCATAGTCAACAAAGGCATAGTGCTGTGATGAAGAAAATCACGTAAAGAAAGCTATTTATCCAGAAAAAAAAATGGGATTTTCTAAGAACATGCCTTCTTAAACCTTCCTATTAGCACATTGTTCCACGAACACTCAGAGGCCACCAAGCCCAGGAAATGGTTCTTGATGGTGTGTCAAAAGCACAGGCTTCTCACTTGCTATCCAGAATGTTATAGCCAAAGCCATGTTGTTTGTGATTTTAATTAGTTTTCCAAACATAAGACAAAACTAAACTGAATAAATCAAACTGACCTTTAAGTTTCTAGAGTTATAGCCTATTTAAATGACCATAATGTTGTGATGATAACCGAAGTTAATAACCATTTCACTCTGCTACCAAAGAGACTCTGGGGTGATACAATATTATTAATTTTGGCATGATTACAAATTATTCCTATAGTTCAGGTTTAATGCAGTATTGATGCTGTTATTAATATGGATTTGTCAGTAAAGATACAAAACTGAGTTAGTCTCAGCTAATGTCAGTTTTAAGACTGAAAAATAAAAGTTTTAAAAAATCCACTCAATATGCAGGCAGCTAGGCAAAACCTTTAAAACCAGAGCTTCATTTAAAGAATATTTAAAGGATATTCATTTAAAGGATACCTCATTCTAAGAAAGAATTCAAATTGATAAACAGAAAAAAATGTACCATAAATCTATCCTTTAACAAATAACATGTTGTAAAATTATATATTTGTCATGTTTATATACCTTTTAAATTTCTTAGGGGATTGATAAACCTCTCATGATAACTTCATGAAGTTTGTATAAGGGAAATTTGAGTTAGTATTCAGCATTTGATGAAGAGTATAATTTTGTGTGAGAGTCATTTCTTTTGGAAATTTCCCAGGTAGCATTTCACTGTGGACTAACTGTTATGTATGTGCCTTGGAGAAAAAGATCAATCACCACGGGTAGAAACTGTTGTGGCAAAGCACTTTAGCACAGTGGTGGAGAGTTATAGCTGGACTCTAGTGTGAACTAAAATTTAACTTGCCTATCTGTTTGCTTGGTTTAATAATTGCTACGTATATTTATACTGAATATTTCATCTGAAGTATTATATTAAAACATTATTTACCTGAATGTTTGCAATGGGCATACAAGAGGACACCTGAGATGTGTTAAATGGTGCCTGCCCATGGTCGATGCTCAGTATGCATAAGCTTTAGTTAATACATGCAATAGACATGATAAGTTCCTCATGCAGCTCCTAGACCCAGAGAAATAATTTCCATGAGGACTGTCAGCTATTAAGTGTTTTGTGATGGGATTAGAGCCACATTGCTTTAGGTATTCAATCAGTCATCATGCTTGTCAGGCTACTTGGGGTATTTTCTGAGGTAAGAAAGATCCTAAGTAAAGACTGAATGTAACTCAAATTTTTTGACATAAAAATTATTTCTCCTTGATTTCCTGCTTTCAATAATTTTAATAAATCCTTAAAATGAGACAAATAGAAAAGCTGGGTGATATGTTCTGTGCTTTTATTTTAAGTTGGAAATTTTCTTTATTTACATTTCAAATGTTATCCCTTTTCCCAGTTTCTCCCCAAGACCACCTATCCCCTTCCCCTCCCCTTACTTCTATGATGGTGTTCCCCAACCAATCCACCCACTTCTGCCTGGCATTCCCTACACTGGGGCACTGAACCTTCACAGGACCAAGGGCCTCTCCTCCCATTGATGACCCACAAGGTCATCCTCTGCTACATATGTGGCTGAAGCCATGGATCCCTTCATATGTACTCTTTGGTTGATGGTTTAGTCCCTGGGAGCTCTAGGTGGTCTGGTTGGTTGATATTGTTGTTTTTCCTATGGGGTTGCAAACCCTTTAAGCTCTTTAAGTCCTTTCTCAAACTCCTCCATTAGGGAATCACAGATAAGTGCTGATCCATGGGCAAGTTGTGAGATGCAGGAGTAATTCAGAAAGTCCAAGGAAACACTGGTCCTTGCCTTTCTCTTACAAATCTGCCCTAATGCCAGAGAAAATGGGTGAAAGTGTACTGATAAGAGTTTTTCAATGCATTTGTGTATTGAAATGTTTCTTAGAGAATTTAATTTTTTTTTCTTTGAAACTAACACATGGCAAAGTGAAAAGATACTTCTTATAAAGTCCCAGCTTCCCCTTCCTGCTCCACACTGACTGCCCAGTCATCCTCCAACACTGCCCGTACTTTCTTTCTCTGTTGATTATTCAGTATTAAAAGGTGTTTTTCCCTTGGTAGATGGGGAACTGGGAGTAGCCACCAGAATCTCCAAATGCCAGGAAAGCAAGAGGTTCCCAGGACCCAACAGGCTGATATTAGTTGAAATTCCCAACAAAGGGGAGGGAGAACCTGTAGAAACCATATACAGAGTTTAGGCATGTTCTCCCACCCCCTACTGGTTGGTTGAGGGATGAGGCCACAC
The DNA here is from genome assembly GCA_019843855.1 of Hylomyscus alleni. Classification (NCBI taxonomy): domain Eukaryota; kingdom Metazoa; phylum Chordata; class Mammalia; order Rodentia; family Muridae; genus Hylomyscus; species Hylomyscus alleni. Next base: position 13,019 of record JADRCC010548579.1, read on the forward strand.
ACTCATCTCCAAATTTTTAACCCAGAATTGCCCTTGTCTAAAGGAAATATGAGGACAAAGTATGGAGCAGAAACTGAAGGAAAGGCCATCAATAGACTGCCAAACCTGAGAATCTATCCCATGTACAGACACCAAACATAGACACTTGCTGATACCAAGAAGAGCTTGAAGACAGGAGCCTGATATAGCAGTCTCCTGAGAGCTCTGCCAGAGTCTGACAAATACAAAAACAGATACTCACAGCCAACCATTGGCCTGAGCATGGGTTCCCCAATGGAGGAGTTAGAGAAAGTCCTGAAGGAGATAAAGGTGTTTGCAACCCCACAGGAAGAACAATGTCAACGAACCAGACCTTCCAGAGCTCCTGGGGACTAAAATATTAAACAAAGAGTACACATGGAGAGACCAAAGGCTCCAGCTGCATATTTAGCAGAGGATGGCCTTGTGGGGCATCAGTGGGAGGAGAGGCCCTTGGTCTTGTGAAAGTTTGATGTAGTGAAATGTCAGGGCAGTGAGGTGAGAGTGGGTGAGTAGGGGAGCACTCTCATGGAAGCAGAGGGAGTGGAATGGGATAGGGGTTTTTGGGAGGGGAAAACCAAAAAGGAGAAATCATTTTAAATGTAAATAAATAAAATGTCCAATGGAAATACAAGGTTCCAAATTCACTTCATCCATGAATGAGATAGTCCTTCCAAAGAAAGTGATCCCATAGTAGTCACTTGTTTGTCACTCTGTCACTGTCTTTCCCTTCCCTGTGCAATGAACATATTCTCTTTTGCATGTTGTACATTTGCAGATTAGAGGTTTAGAAATAGGAGCTTTGACTGTCTTGTGTTTTTGTTCTCTTCTGAGTTAAGTTCTGTGTAGCTGAGAGCACAAGAACTTACACACAGGAACTCCATAGGGCAAATTACAAAACTAGGAGGATGGCTTTTGGAAACTCTTGTTAAAGAATTATGCCTCAAGAATACTGTAGTGACAGCATTTTTAGACAAACAATAGGCAAAATGTCTTTGTTTGGCTGAATTACATCCTCACAAAATGGTCTAGTTTATCGTTATTTTAAAGTGTTTTCTGTGTGATTTTTGAAATATTTTCAGTTTTATATCTGGTCCTCAAAATTATGTGAATTGGACAAGGTAGTTGCTATATTTCACATCCTAGGCTCACTCCTTATTCTTATAGCTTTGGTCTTTTAAAGGTGATTAAGTCACAGATATGAGGCTAAACAATGGAAGTTGTTCCAAAGAACAACAGAACTACAAACAGGGCCAAGGAGAGTAATGTTTTCTTATTCCATCATTGACTGGTATGAACTTTCATCTCCATCACCCCCGCTTCCTAATTTGCCTTATATGTGGACCAGATGACATTTAATTTTTCCTTTGGACTCCATAGAATATTAAAGCAATGAAAATCCCAACATAGTAACATATATGACCCTTCATTTATGTTCCACAACCAAAATAAACCCCAAACTAATTTTTAAAATGTATTTTCATGGCATCATCACAGCACCTTTGAAATACGATCTCAAGAAAATCTTATCACGTGAGTATTAAACTTCTTGACACGTTTTATAAAACTCATCTCAATATTCAGTTCAAATTTTAAGGAAAAGATTTTCTATCTAGTTCTCATCACATTATGAGAAAACTTGCTCATAATTATGAAAAAAAGTTTGATGGAGACTAAAATACATTCATAGACTGGACAAAATTGTGCCTGAGAAGATGCCTGCTGGGAGCTACAAGTTCCAGACTAAACAAAGTATTTTACCCCGAATCCATTGGAGATAATTGACTGGTAAAAGGACAGACTTGATGTAGGGCAATATATGTGCTGATATTAGTGAGAGGAGTGGCAACAAAAAGAATACAGGATAGAAAAATAACTTAGTAGTTAAAAGCCCTCACTGTTCTACAGGACTTGAGACTGACTCCCTGCACCCATATGGTAGCTCACAACCATCTGCAACTCTAGTTCCCATGGATCTGGTATCATTTTCTGGCCTCCATTAGATAAGGGGACTTATGTGGTACAGAGAGGGGAGTGCAATTAAAACATCCACACACAAAAAGAATATAAGTATATTCACACACAAGAGTGAGGAAGGGGGTTGACAAGATTAGAGGAAACTTGCTCCCCAAAGACAAGGTAAGGTTTTATGGCATTTTCAAAGTCAATATGTAGGTTACAATGCATATTTCAATGTGTAGGTTAGCTAGTGTTTCATATCATAAGGATGGGATCAGGATAGTAGCTGAGTTAGTTGTTGTACACAGTTTTAAGCATCTCAGTTCCAGCATATGTGCAATATATCTCATATAATGAATAGTCAGACTGAAAGCAGAATCTAATTGGCTTTCAACAGTTCAAAGACTATGTTATGTATTCCTGCTTTAAGGCTCATATCTTGCATCATGCCTAAGAATCCATGTAAGATAATCTGTGAGGACATATAAGTATTTTACTAAAATGAACTAGATGAACAGAAGAAAAACTAAAGATATAATTAAGAGGCATTGATAAACTTGCAAACTTGCGAAGTGTTTAAAAACAGTATTTCTGAAGGTACAAAAAGTCATTTAAATTCTGAAAGTGCAATCGGTTATATCATAAGAGTAATTTAATTAACTACTATTTTAACTGTAACAAAACTAGAGTTCTGGTTATTAATTTTGACCACAAAGACATGGGTTCAGGAAGAAAGTTGTAGCCTGCAAGTCCATGATTGTATACTTCAAGATAACTGAGTAACAAATCTTAACATTATAATTTTATAAAATTTTTTAAGAGGATTTCTATCCATAGATGACTGCATCTATCTGTCTATCTATCTATCTATCTATCTATCTATCTACCTTTCTATCTATGTATTGATCTATTGATTTTTTTAAAACATGAAAACCACAAGTTTCTTGAACATGGCCTCTGCTGTTATATATTTTCTATTAGAAAAGATTGCATGGAGTGGAGTAACGAGACTAGTCACAACTCTATGACACTGCTAATATAGACACCAATGAAAGAGAAGTCTCAAATAACCATTCTAGTATTCCTTTGTACCAATGGGAAGATAATCATTTGCTAAGGTGTTAGTGTACATTCTACCAATGTATGCATTAATAAATGAAACTGCCCGCAGTTTCACGACCGGGGTTCACTCAGCCAGGAGGGAACAAAGGACCTGAAAGAAAGGGTTTGAAATGCAAAGAGAAAACACGAAGCCAAGTTGTGTCAAAATCAAGGCTCCACTTTACTGAGAATAAACCAGGATTTTTATAGTCACAAGAGAAACTGAAACCAAGTCTCTAGATTATACTGCAAAGAAAATTCAGGTGCCAAAGTCCTCAGTTTCAGAAGATCTTCAGGCGGCTGGTGTGCTTGGGCAGTGGGCGTGCTCAGGCGATGAGTGTACACAGGTGATGGACATACTCAGGCGGCTTCTTCAAAGACGAACCAATAGTCAACAGAGAGCATCTGTCTTAGCTCCGAGGTGTTAGCCTCCAAGCAGTGGCTGCCAGAAATCCGATGGCTGAAGTGAAGGGGGAAGGTAACAAATAGAGATGTCCAACAGAACAGTAAACCACAAAGGTTTAAGCAAGGTTCACCTTCTCAGTCAAAGCTCTGAATTGGAAGCAGTCATTTTCCTCCCCTCCAGGGTCACTGGTACACTGAGGAACTTCTGATATTGTTTTCTTTTAAGACTCCATGCAAGGTCAGGGATGGAGCAACTATGTTTCATTATGTGGCTATAACATAAGAGAGAAAAACAAAACCTTCCCTAAATCTTCTTTGTTGCATCTTCTTCATGTTTTTATCCACACACAAATGACCTAATTTGTCTGATAACATTAATCAAAACTTGACTCTATTGAGGCATTATTTGCTATGGAAGTGAAACTGGAGAGCATTTTTTTATGCTTCCCTTCTCAGTGGCAGCCAATGCTTCAAGTTAAAAATTCCTGGTGATAAAAATTTCTGTTACAATGGCTAGCCAAAATTAAGGCTAAACTGGGGCAGTGAGGCCTACATAGCTCCTTTCTTCAGTAGCCACCATCTGCTCTGCCTCATATATCTACAAATGAAGGCAAATATACACATTTTAAAATATCTTCTTAGAATTGGTGTCTTCTGTCCATCTTTCCAAGAATTAACATCTGTCTGCTACCTTTGTCTCTCTAATTGGCTCATATTCTACAACAGGGTATTGCTTTCAGAAAAAGCAAAACTCTTCATTTTGCTAATAAGCATAGCCTCTTCTTAGGTTTTCTTAGTCAATAATAAACATCACCAAGTCAGCCTGTTGTTCAAGAAACAGTTAACCAGTTCATATTATATATGTGCTCTTAGAAACTATTATCTACAGATATTCAATAATATGTTTTAGGTAACTAATTCAGTAGAAGAAATAATATTGTATTTAAATATGATGCATAGTAGAGGAGATAAAAGGTTTTTTTCTCCCTTCTTCAAAAACCAGTGCCTACTAGACATGAAATACTGTTCAAATCCCAGAATAATATTACAAATGTACCATTAATTCACATTAATAAGTTAAATGGAATAGAAAGTAGAAAAGACTATAGCACTTTTGTTCATCTTTCTATCTTCCCATTTCAATAATATATAGTGATCAAGGATCAATTGTGTTTCATTGGGGCCAATAAAAAATGAAAGTTGCTTTTCCTCTAAGAGCTACTCCTACTAGATAGCTGAATCCCACCAATTCAGCTCAGAATCTCTCTGGATACCTACTTTTAGCCAATAAGCACATGGGTTTCCCCTGAGATGTACATTGTCTTGGTGGTCTTGCCAGTGGTTGTCTCTTTTGTTCTGATTATCATGAGTTGAACTAGATAACAGGTACTCATTTATTCCCAAGGTTGTCTGAAAGGATCATCCTATAAAGAGACCAATTTGCCTCTGTTTCCTATAGGATGAGCTACTCCATGATCAAAAGCAAGCAGTAACTCTGAAAGTCTCATAATCGTCACAAGAGAATAGACAATATAGAGCACCTATAAGCATGAAGGTCAAATTTGTCAATCATACTGAATCTCACTAACTTCAAACTGCTCAGGAGCATGTGATGGACCCCTCATCCTCAAACAGTTTAGTAATGCTATGAGTTTTACTGTTCTTTTAAAAAATATACCAAGTACAAATATATGGGTAAAATAAAGCAGTTAAACCAATTATAAACACAAATATAACTTCCTTAATAGCATCAAATGACTGAAGGAAAGTTGAGTTCTTGGCCAGTTGGCATGCCCTAAGACTCTCACTGATGCATTGTTACATCTTGAAGTTTGTTGTTGGACTACTTTTAAATTACACATTCACAATCTAAAGATGCTTAAAGGAGCAATATTTTCTGCCATTCCTCTAGAGTTTTAGGCAGGAGTAATGGTCTCCTCATGTGAGAAGAGATTATTCTAAGATAGACCTCAAGACTTCAGGAAACTTTGAGTACTTTTTGAATTCTAGTATATAGAAAAATATAACAAATAGTTCAAGTTATACTATTCCTATAGCTCTGTCATTGCCTAACACTCCCATCTCATTAATTTTGCTTGAAAAAAGTAAAGAATCCATAAAAGATTAGAAGTGCTTTACTTTAAAAATAATTTCATGTAATAGCTTACATATACACCCCAATAATTTTGCTCAAACTTTCTTGACACTCCTGAATATTTTTATTTAAACTCACATCATGTATAGTTCCTTTCTCTCAACCTCATTTCTTTATATATCAGAATTTCTTCTCCCATTAGTAAAAATAAAATCATGTAGGTGCAATTTTGTTTTCTTTATTCTTTGGGGACTAAATTTAACTAATTAACATTTTAATAACATTCCACCATTTGTTCTTACAAAATTAGGGGACTTGCTGAAGATAGATTAAGATATACTCCGAGCCATCTGGAATTCAAGCAGCTTTGATTTTAAATAAGTTCTTGTTTCTCTATGTGCTCCTGGACATGTTGGAGTGATTAACATATAGGCCATAAGGTAAACTGTGGAAAGAATGAGATTTATTTATTTTTATTACACTTCTCACACTCAAAAGATTCTGAATTGTTTCTCTAAATGAGATTTAGATATCAGTGAATTTCCTGGCAGAACAGACACTTGAGGTAAAGCTGTGTAATCTCACTGATTTGGAATCATCAGAGGGAGCTCAGTCCGTATGGAGAGGTTTTTGAATAATATGCTTGTCAAGAACAAATATTTTCATTACTTTTAAAAGTATATGCTCTAACTCAAAGAAGGTAAAGCATGGGTTTTGACAGCAGTAACATGGACTGGTTTAGTAATTGACTCAAGGTTATTTCTGTGTAAAGTATATGTTGAGGACTATTTGAGTGATGCAAACATTTCCTGATAGGAAAAATGGCAAATATAACTTTGCTCTGATTGGAACAAAGGAAAAAAATCCTTGATAGGATACTAGGATATGCAAGCTATACATTAAATGAGCATGTTCCTAAGAAAATGTCCAGAATCACTTGATTTTGAACTACCAATTAGATTGTTTTCATTGCAAATATGACAGTATAGGAACAAATGATACTTATAGACACAGTCAAAAGAGTTTGAAAAAAGCTGAGAGTATGAAAGTGTTAAATGGAACAAAATGGGAGTTATGAACCTATGTTCTGGGGCATCTCCCAGGTTTAACATCATGCCACATTTACAAATGACAAAAATGTTGAAACAAAATTCTATTCCCATGGATGGCTCAGAGCTGACTCTATGATTCCATATGTAGCTATGCTGGTCTAATTCTCTCTGCTGATTCTTAATGATATGCTCAGTAGTAGTTCTTTAAGTCTATCTTTAGCACAAATCTTCAGGATTTAGTCCACTCTCTCCCCACTCTTCTGATGCCTTGATGTTGCTTATATTTTCACTATTTTGTTTACACTCTTGTCTGTCTGTACAAATTTCAAAACATGTTAATAATGTATCCACGAGTTTATGTTTGTGGTCTTAATCTTCTCAATAACTTTGAACTTACATTTTCTTTTTTATTTTGTTTACATTTGTTACTCTTTTGTGTTTGTTCTGTCTTCATGTATGTCTTATTCCACCTGTATATCTGATGATGCCTTTGGAGGTCAGAGGGACTTGGATCCCCTGGAACTGGAGTTACAGATGGTTATAACCAACTATGTGGATGCTGTGAACTTAACCCAGGTCCTCTGAAAGAGCAACAAGTGCTCTTAATGACTGAGCTACCTCTTAAGCCTTGACAATTATTTTTACTACCTATTCATAAAGTAAAAAAAAAAAACAAACAAAAAACAAAACAAAACAAAACAAAAACCTGATGTCCAACAACTTAAGAGGCTTACATAATATTACAAGGACATTTTTCTAATTCAAGGTATTTGGACCTAGAAAAAAGAATTTAATATTAGAAGTTGTAAAAATAATTAAGGACATCCACATAAAAGAACAAGTGAGTCTTCTAAAAATTTCCCAAGTAGATCTAAGAGTAATGAAGTTCTAATATTAGTTAAATAACAATGGACACACTATAATAATGACTCTCAAAGATTGCTTTATTAAAAAATTAATTGTAGCGAACACCAAAACTCTAAGCCAGAAATTTGAATAAAATTTCTGAGCCCCTTCTTTTTCTTATTTATTATCTTTCCAAACATAGATGTTTCTGGTGTCAAAAGAGGTATGTTTTCAGGATGAAGCAAGGCAAATAGAGAGCTAGACAGATCTCAGAATTAGTCTTCAAACAAATTATTTAAAGTTTTCTGAGTGAATTTAAACTTAAAATGAAAAACAAAATAAAAGCCAATAGATATTGTAATGAGAATGCAGATACTACCCTGACCAGAGTTTGTTCCCCAACACTAGCTATTACATCTCTCTTGAGTCAGAGATTCATTGCTATCTTCAGTGGACTGGGCCACATACTTTCCATAACAAACTACCAACTCTACCATTCTGTTAAAAAAGCAGCCTTTGACAACATAGAACTGACATTCAAGCCTATATTCCAATAAATCTTTATTTACAAAGAAGCCATGCTCCAACTCAGATTTAACTATAAGCAGCATCTTCTCAACTCATGTTTTACTCCATGTTTGAAAGGAATTTGAGATAAAGATAATATGTTTGATAGATGGGCCTGGGAAATGACTCAGTCAGTGTAGTACTTACCAGACAAGCATGATAACATGTGTTCACATCTTCATGACTTACACAAGAGTTTGGATATGGTAATACATTCCGATAATTCCAGTACATGGGAAACAGAAGCAGCATCCCAGAAGAAGCTAGCCAACTAGCCTAAATTAATCAGTGAGAGACCTCATCTCAAAAAATAAGCAACTAAAGAAGGTGTCTTGACATTAACCGCTGGCCTCTATATGCATACTTGTATAATGTATATATACATGCACATTTACATGCATGCACACAAGGAAAATGTGTAACTGAGTATTGAAACCAGTCTCATCCCCAAACACACTTTAGCAAATCTCACTTTTGATATGATTTTAAAGCACTAAGAATCTTTATCAAATGCCTGACATTTTCTACTATAACTTACTCTAATCTGGGTTAATATAGACTACCCATGACTTCCTCGGAATCAAGCAGCTTCTGAGAAGATTATATTTACACATAGTGTGGGTCTTGATTCTATAAATAATGTAAGCAAGACAATCTTCACAGGTGTGCTCAGATGCTTGTCTCATTGGGGATTCTAGGTTTCTTCAACTGACAATCAACATTACACAACATCACAGTGACACACATGTTATTTGTTAGCCTGTGATAGCCAAGAAAGACAAGGGGGAACCACAAAAAGAAACCTTTCAAAGACATTTCCCCACCCAGGCACTAATTTTTAAGTTTTCACCACTAGCCAATGTTCTGTACAATATCTGGAAATGTCAGTTGATGGTTTTACTAACAAGGGCAAAAATTTACTATTCAATCACTTTACAAAAGCCTCACATCTGTGTACTCAGTGCATCAGAGATCAGGCTTCTATATTTTTGCTTTTGTAGGACAATGCACTATTTTCCAGGTGTTATCATGTTTGCTATATCGTGTCTACCAAATGTTGATTTACATTTTCTACAAGGTCTATCACTGTCTAAATAGCACTGTCTTCTCCTTGGTTATATATAGATGGGTTCAATTATATTTGTCTACAAGTGCTGACACTCAGGTTTTGCTTAAGGCAACCACTTTGGCCTCTTCCCTTTGCTTAGGTTAGGGATAGAAACATGGCCTACCTTTCATAAAGCACTCACAGATGGAAAGTGGTCATCTATATCCTACTAGGATTATTTTCACTAGCTCTAGTAGTGTTCAGACAGAGCCTATCTGCTCAGGTGGCAATTGCTCACTACTGGACCCAGAGGTTCACAATTGTCTCGGCAGTGCCGAATGCTGAAATTACAACCATAGTTCCTGGCAGTGTAAGGAGAGAATAAGAGTTTGTAGAAACTCAGCTTTGTCTCATTCTAACTCATCATGAACAGGGAGAAGCTAATCAGTATGGTATCCAGTAGTGCAGACAGGGTTATGCATCCGTGGCATCAACCCATCTGTCCTAGCTACATGTAGGGGCACAGATCAGGCTTGAATTAACTTGGTGACTGGCACAGAGGTCTTTTTGTCTAAAGTCCACATGGCATGAATGGTTCAATGTCTGTTTTTCCAAATAGTCTACTGAATGCACCTGTGTTTCCACTCTCTTAACCATGTCTCTCTTAAGGAAAGAGTTTTGTTGAAAAAACTGAACAGTAAAGACTTCTGTACAAGTTTTATCGCCTTGCCATTTAAAAGAGAAATGTCCAAAGCAATGACCTTGCCATCACCTGTCCAACTTCATAATCTTAAGAAACTGCAATAAGTGAGTACCAAATTTTATTTATCAACACTTTATTAAAAAATTAAAAGTCTTTTTAACATTTTCTATCTTTGGTCTACTAGTGTGAAGGACACAGACATTTTTTAATTGATAATTTTTTTGAATACAGTAAATTTGAGGTAAAAATATTATGTATAATATCAGATCCATTCAGTAAACAGTAGATATTATTCTAAAACCCTGCCCTCCCAATGAACTCATTAGAGGAAGTTTTCAACCTTCTCTAGGTATTGATACTTGCTCTTTGGGCTGTAGGCATTAATAGTTACTTTGTTTAGTTCTCAGTATATACTTCCTAATTTCCTAAAGCACATTTGAGAACATTTCACAAATCCTTATTACTTAATTATAAGAATTATTTTCCTTGGTATGTCTTTTAAATGTCTTACTTCATGTCTAATATTCTTTCAACATAGATCAGGAAACTAACGAATAGCAATTCCATAAGAATAAAATTTTTTCTTCTATTTTGGAAGACTAGGTTTATTATAGATTCTATATGCTTAAAATATATTCAGGTTATAAAACCTTTTCTCTGGAAGAAAAAGTAAGCATGTATGAACGTCTTCTACCTTAGTTAAGGAATTACAAAGTATCTGTAAAGAAGGAAGAAACAGAGGCAGGATACATTACTCACCTTGAACTTTGGACATGCCAATAATCTCATGTCGTAAAATAAATGCAAATTCAGAGTGCTCAGAAACCAAGTAGTTCTAGTAGGGAGGGAAAAATAGCCCTTTGAAAGATGAAATCATGCATGGCAAGTACTGACTCTTATAAGATTCTAAACTAATATGTGTTATAGAATCTTCTGGGTTAATGACAATCAGCTTGGCAACTGGATATTTAGCCATGATACTAGAATAGGAATCAGAAAATAAGCAACAAGATAGGTGTCTTCTAAGGTGGTCTTCATAAATGTATGCCATAGAGAAGAAAGTGTTTTGAGCATGATCTTTTCCTAAGAGTGTTCTTGGTCAACTAACTAGAAAACACCAGCTGCTAAAGTACCCTCTTGAAGATTCAAAATGCAAACAAATGGTAAGTATCCTAAAGTAAAGAATCTTAAGTATGAAAGGTGTTAAATATGAAAAAATGTGCATAATACTAAAAACAATTCCCTGAACCCACACTTCAGATTAAGTAACAACATGCTTTCTTATTTAAGATGCTTTTCATGATTATAGAGCTTTCCTGGTGCAATTGTAGACTCAGAACAATCTTCCCAGTCTTCTTTAGAGGCTACTTACTCCCATGTTTATTCACAAAACTTTCTCTTAATGTCACATATATTAACAGTCTATGAAAGATCTGAAACGAGCTTACAGTTCTTAAAACAGATTTAAGACTCTTATCTACTTTTTAAAAAACAAGCTAGTGATTCTGTGTCATCAGAAAGAAAATAGGTCAGGAAAGAAAGAAATAAACTTGGGGCCATAGTGTAGAGCAATTCTTGAAGAAATGAAATCTACAATGTCAGAACTCACATGAAGGTGCCAGAGCACAGAGGATGAATTTTATGAGAAAATATGAAACATCCTTGTTCCTCCCAGGGACCCACCAAAGATCCAGGAAGGCTTACTCTATGTTGGATAGAATATTCTAGGACTCATATTCAGATAAGAGAGAAACAAGTTCTGAAAAGAGGGAAAAAGTAAAAACAACTTCTAGAACTAACAGCATCCTGAGTGGGTATTCAAACAACAGGTTAACTACTGGGTCTAATATAATACCCTATATAGACAAAGTTCCTGCGAGAGACTAAGTTCTGTTGACACCTAAATCTGGGACATGTTTCTATATCCTTTTGTACACTCCAGAAACCAAACATTTCTTCCATTTTTTCTGAAGTCTTGGTAATTTTGGTTGACAATATTTGTTTAGGTTTTTGTCCATCTCATTCCCTCTACAGATACAAGGAAATGGCCATCTCCATCCATCTCAGCTGAGTCCAATTTTCTTTTACCAAATTGAAGGGCAAGGGAGCAATAATGACTGAGGTCTGCTGAGAGACTGAAGCTGAGTTACACTTCCAATAACTTCACACAGAGAGATGATATACACCCTGAGCTATGTCATGCTCTTCAGATCCTTCTGAAATGGAGCCAATACAGTTGGTGTGGCCAATATATTCTCAGAAGTATGTTTTGGGAATTTGGGGGAGCTCTTTGGAATATTTTAACTAAGCCCATATTTGGTACATGTCTTTTCCTCTAAGGAAAACACTCAACAGTTCAAGAGTCTAGGTGTGATGGACCACTTTTCAGCTTTTTGACCCTGGAAATATCAAGCCCCTTCTGAATATAGCCGTGATCACAGATAGAGCTATCTGTTTACAGAGAGTTACATGAGCCAAGATGCACACTTCATTTGTCCTAGTATGGAGCAAGTTAATAAGCCTCAAAACTAAATATATTTTTGTCTAGATATTATTATAAATAACTGCAAAACAAAACAAAAGCAAGGTGTGATTGTTTTGAAAGATTTTAAAAGAATAAAATCTGCTAGAAATATTTCCAGACAGAAAAACCAAGTAGAGAGCAATGAAAACAGACAAGATGAGCAAAACACATGTACTCAAATAGGGTCAGGAAAGGGAGGGGCTAATACATATTTAATTTACTTTTCACAAGCCTAGAGTAGAGATGTAATTCCTGGGTACTATTAAACATAGCTTATCCCAGATCTCTCTCCTCTCTGGAAACTCCTGCCCCACCCTCCTAATATGTTCCAATGCTATGGAATAATAAACTTAGGCCAACATCACACATTTAAAAGGAAAACACTGATTGCATTCCATTCAATCCTCCATTGTTTCTGGGATTACAAGCTGGTACAGCCACTCTGGAAATTAGTCTGACAGTTCCTCAGAAAATTAGATATAGTATTACCCGAGGGCCCAACTATACTACTCCTGGCCATATACCCCAAAGATTACCCAACATATAACCAGGACACATGCTCCACTATGTTCATAGTAGCCTTATTTATAATAGCCAAAGCTGGAAAGAACCCAGATGTCTTTCAACAGAGGAATGGATACAGAAAATGTACATTTTCACAATGGAGTACTACTCAGCTATTAAAAACAATGAATTCTTGAACTTCTTAGGCAAATGGATAGAACTAGAAAATATTATCTTGAGTGAGGTAACCCAATCACCAAAGAACACCATGGTATGCACTCACTGATAAGTGGATATTAACCCAAACTCTTAGAATACCCAAGATACAATTCACAGACCACATGAAGCTCAAGAAGGAAGACTAAAGTGTGGTTGCTCTGGTCCTTTCTAGAAAGGGGAACAAAATACTCATGGGAACAAATACAGAGACATTGTGGAGCAGAGACTGAAGGAAAGACCATCTAGAGACTGCCCCACTTGGGGACCCATGACATATACATTCACCAAAGCCAGACACTACTGTGGATGCCAAGAAGTGCATGCTGACAAGTGTCTCTTGAGCGACTCTGCCTGAGCCTGACAAAAACAGAGATGGATGCTCTCAATCAACCATTGGACTGAGCACAGGGTCCCAAATGGAGGAGTTAGAGAAAGGACTGAAGGAGCTGAAGGTGTTTGCAACCCCACAGGAAGAACAACAATATCAACCAACCACACCCTCCCCGCCCGAGTTCCCAGGGACTAAACTACCAACCAAGGAGTAAACATGGAGGGACCCATGGCACCAGCCACATGTGGAGCAGAGGATGACCTTGTTGGGCATTAGTGGGAGGAGAGGCCCTTGGTCCTGTGAAGGCTTGATGCCCCAGTGTAGGGGAATGTGAGGGCAAGGAGTCAGGAATGGGAGGGAATTGTTAGAACAACCTCATAGAAGCATGGTGAGGGAGGATGGGATAGGGGATTTTCAGGGGCAGAAGGGGGGAAGGAATGGAGATAACATTTGAAATGTAAGTAAAGAAAATATCCAATAAAATATAAATGTTCTCTTTGGTTGCATATAAAAAATTAAGAAAGACTTATAATAACCAAGGAATATATAGCAGGGCTGGATCAAGTGTCCTGGACAGTGCAGAAGCTCACCCTGCAGTGGCTCTGAGTATGTTCCATATATATCTGTCCTTTCAGTGTTCTGCACTCTTGTGGAGCACTTCTTTAGCATATCTAATACTTTTGTCCTTTATTTTTTGTTTTACACTCCAGATTTTATTCCTCCTGTTTATCTTCCAAATATTCCACAAACTCCTGTCATCCCCAAACTCCTGTCTCCACAAAGATGTCCCCACTGCCCACCTCACCAGACCTCTAAACTCCCTGGGACCTCCAGTCTCTTGAGGGTTAAGTGACTCTTCTTTGACTGAACCCAAACCTGGCAGTCCTCTGCTGTATGTGTGTTGGGGGTCTCATATCAGCTGATGTATGCTGCCTGGCTGGTGGTCCAGTGTTTGAAAATCTCAGGGGACCAGGTTAATTGAAACTTCTGGTCCTCCTACAGGGTTGCCCTCCTCCTCAACTTCTTCCAGTCTTTCCCTAATTCAGCAGCTTCTGTACATTGGTTGGGAGAAAATATCTGCAACTGACTCTTTCAGCTGCTTGCTCATAATAGGCCTCCCCCCTCCTTTTTTTTTTTTTTTTTTTTTTTTTTGCTTTTGCTTTTATTTTTATTTATTTATTTTTTGGTAATTTTTTTTTCCTAAAAGTGCCCAGGTGGGCTTAAGGCTGCCAGACACACGCACATCTACAGCAACAAGGGCTTCTTTCTATTCCATCTACATGGATCAGGAGAATGGAGGGAACCAGGAAGAGAGAAGATAGGGAAAATCTACCTCCCCCAAATCCCAACCCAAGGAGACTTTTGTGCCGAGCATAATGGAAGTGTGTGCTCCCCAACAACTGGCTCCACACTGGTTAATATTCTGCTGGTTTTACTCAAGACATCTATTTTGAAAAAGCTTAAAAAACACAGGAGATTTTGAAATAATTCAATCCTGGCATAAATCAAAACTCCAAAACTAGGAGCAAAATAATCTTTCACTAAATTATTCCCCTTTCCTTTCTTTTTTTCTTTTCTTAAACATTTTATTCATGTAATAGAGGGATTTCTTTATCATTTGCCTTCTTCTCAATCATTAGGAGTTGAGGAGTACTGAATCCATTACTACTTTGATGACACAGGTAAGAGTCCAGATTCACATCATTTCCAGGTGCCAAGAGTTCCCTCTAATGCCTCGATCCAGCCAGCCTTCCTCTACTCCTACTGAACACAGCAGTGCCCTTTGGTGTCTCTGAAGCGTAAGCGCATCTTAGGTCGGTACTTCTCATAATAGGCCCTTTTTGTGAGTGTTCCATACCCTCAGTAATAGCGTCAGGCCTTGGGACTTCCTTATTCTCCCCCATTACCCTGTCTATCTGAGATTATTCTATCTCACATTGCAGCATCTATGCCCTGTCTTATATGTCTCTTCCCTGAGCCCATCAGTCTTGCCATGTGTAGTTAGTACTGACATGACCAGAGTAAGCAGAACTGAGTGCTTAACACCTGTATTGTGCTAAGGTTACATAATTCTAGATGTGTCACCTGCAATGAGACTGTAAGGTCCTGTGGAGTACAAACCATGCCTTCCAAATTTCCTTAAATGCTATCTTAAAGGTGAGCAGATGAAAACTAATAAATGCCAGCAGAAAAGAATGTTTTTGAAATCTAAGTTTAAAATGCACCTAGATCATTCTCTAGAGACATAAGTAATTTTAGAAAAGTCCAAGTTCAAATGCATTTCACCTCTGCAAATGCAGTTAGGAAGGGTCTCTACTGCTGCTCCAGAGAGCTGTGAAGGTATCTGCCAACTGAGCTTGAAATGTAGTGATGTCATTCATATGGAAAATCGAATCACTTATGAGATCGGGGCTCATTGTCAATTCTCTATATATTTGCATTTATTGTGACAGATGCTGTCGAATCTCATCCTAGCTCTATTATTCTACAGAAATAGATTGGCCCTTGTGCTATACAATAATAATTAGAATAATATCACCCATTAACTCTCCATGCTCCTTTCTGTCTGGAAGTCTCAGAGAAAGCTTTGATGATTATAATCCTAAACTCTATTACCAGTTTCAACTGGACCCTCACTTATCCAAAAATTTCATTTTTGACTGAAATATTTCTTGGGCTATTCACATCCCAAAGGGGATTTTTTTTCAAACTTTGAGATAATGGGTTTCCTCCATCTTGACTTGGAGTAGAATGAATAAATGCATTTTCTCCACAGAAAATTCATAATGCCTTAAGCTGAGTTTGTGCCTATGACATATTCTTAACCACCTTCTGAATTGCTTTCTCTTCATTTCTAAGGTTAAATGGGATGCCAGCAGCTTATAGGAGAATTCTACCTTATGTGCTGATGGAAAGATTTTTAAAATACTAATAAAGAAAAAAATAGTTTTCTATGTATTGGCTGCACATGAAATACAATGAAAACTTTCCAACAATTTTCAACAAGATGCTCATTACTTATTACTATCCACAGACATCTAATTTGCAAAATTATATGTCCTGTGCCATAAATATAAAATATTTATTTTTCTACTTTAAAAGCATTTACATTTTAAGAATGAAGAAAGAATGTATGAAGTCTGTGTTTTTTTTCAAGAGTATTCTACTTGAAGGCATTAGGAATATCACAACATTAATCAGACATGCAAGAGAAACTAGCCCATGATAAATTGAAGAGGGTGGCCTGAAAATCTTGACTGTGTTTCAGAGGAAGTTAAAATAGTGAGGATCTTAGGGGCTATGCCTTTAACATTAAATTAGCTGAAGATGTTCTTAAAATTCTTATATCTTGAAAATTGCATTGAAGAATTTCTAATGTCAGAGGAAAAAAATCTGGCCATGGAAAATGTACAGTGATCATATCCATCAAAAATTAAGAGATCTAACAGGTGACCCAGCCATCACTTTGCCAAGCAATTTAAAGATGAAAATGTGGCCTTATTAAAAAAAAAAAAGTGAAAATTAATTCATAGGCACATGGGGACAGCCATGTAGAAATATCCTGTGAGGCCTAGAAGCCTCAAGTTGAGTTCTGAAGCACATCAAAGCAACTACAGGTTAACTGATAAAATGCTTGTGTCTGGGGAACCTACATCGAAGAAATATGACCATAGATGATGTAATTTATAAACCTTCCATTCAACTATGAATAATCATGTGTCTCTCTTTTTCAGCACAAATGCTAGATTTTACTAAAACATGAAGGCCTATAAGAATAGGAATCATTAGCAGTGATAAGAAGATCAGCCATGAGGAAAGTTTTGGATTCTGATAAACAATTGCAACATGAGACATCCACAAATTTGACTTAAAATATGGAGATTAAATTGTTTTTAACTCTTCATGAATTAATAATCGAAATATATATTCACGCTTTTAAAACACAAGCTATCTTATACCCTTGAAGAAAATACTAGTTCTGATTTCTTCCCTCTATCCTAGCAGAAGTCCTGTTTGCTAGAAAGAAATAATGCAAACTCTTTCCTATATATTGCTAGTGCTATATATTTGAAGTACAGTTCATGACTTCCTATTGCATGTTTTAATTTTCATGTATATTTTCAGTAATTAAAGTGTCTCTGCACCTACGTACTCTGTTTATGATGGTCATCCTTCATGAGGAATATGTTGGCTCCACTATGTCTCCCTCTCTTCTTTATCTCTTTACAATGCAACTCTTCATTAAATTATATGGAACATACACTTGTCTTCTATCTGACTGCACTGAATGTTGAGTTAAGGTTGTACTATTCATATTGCTTATTCTATTGTAACTTCTTCATATTCTTGATTTCTGAAAACCCTCATGTCTGGACATTTCTGGCTGCATTTATACTTAAGGGGAAGATTTGATCCAGTGGAACTCTCTGGCTGTTATGTGGGGCTTCTCTTATGAGAGATCTGTGGACTAAATTGGACAAGTTACAAACATAATGATTAAAGGTCATTGTCATTTTTTTTTCATGGGATATTTCAGCTCTCCTACTTGGAGATGTAAGGCAATTCATGTTACAGAAGCAGGGAAAACATGGTGAGGGTTTCTCACCCCAGCTGCCAGGAATACAGTTTCTGAATCAGTTTTCTAAAGTCTTTGGACTTTGCTCTCTTGGACATCTCAGTGTTCACATATATCTATCTGATGAATTTCTCCAAAGGCCAAAGATTAAAACTGAGCTCCTCGGTACATAAAGCAGGAGAGAAGCTATAGATAGAGAAGTTCACCTCCACTAGTAGAAAGGAACAGAGTTTGATTGTTTCTCTGATCTGAATGTTCACAGGGCCTCCTGGCTCTGAGCTATTCTAGGGTTTTAGAGGGATAATAGTCCCACTAATTACTCAGTCTCTCTCAGTAAGCACATGACCATCACTCCTTTTCCTCTATCATGCCAGTTATGATTCTATTACCATATCCACACCTCAGTATGTTTATGAGATTCAGTCTCTACTAAACAACAACTTGTCACTTTAAAGAGAACTCGGATATTTTCATAAATCTATTAATCTCTTTTTATTTATTTCCAAACAGAGTAGTCCTGAATGCAGGCTATTGACAGAATTGTTGGGCATTGTTATTCCCTAGCGATAATCTAGATTAAGATTTATTCTATTTCTTTTTATGGTTTCATGCTACCATGAAAGCAAGTTGGGTCTAGACACAGGGTAGGAAAATTGTTCATTTCTCACACATTAGGGAGTACCCTCGTCAATTCTATTTTGTTTATCTCCAATATCCTAATTTTGTGATGTTGTAGAGTTCATTCCAAAATAAATTAGACTAGAAAAATTTGGTCTGAAGGTCAGAAAGACCTGACATGCACATTAGGTTCACAGAAACTGTGAAGATGTTTGAATGGAAAATGGGGGTCTATTTTAGCTTCTTTCAGTAGAAAGGCCAAAAGATGCAATCATGTCTAAGAGTCAGCTGTAATATTCCAGTAGAGCTGGATTTTATCATACCTTACTCCAATGTTGGTGTGATGTTCATCAGAACTTTTCTCATGCTGCTGCTGTCTTTACATCATAGTTTGTGTATATAGAAGCATAGATAAGGATATTTTGCTTTAAAGCCTTAATAAATTTCATTTTGATTGGAAAAGAAATGTGAACGGATTACTAATGTGCCGGAATTCTTCCAGGAAAGAGGAATTGGATACTGGACAAATTCATATACTTTATTTTCAACTTTGTTTTCAGAGTAAAAATTTTTGTATTTATTTATAATGTTTATCATTGCTGTAATGTTAATTTAATCTCTTTGAGAAAAAAAATCTTTAGGCTGGAAATAAATGATATACTGGGAAATAGGGAATTGATAATACTTACTGATTTCAAACTGTCTGAAATTATAGCTTAAATTTACACTTAGGAATTATTTATATGCTCTTATGTCGTACCAATTTAAATAATATCCCACTCACTGGGACATAAATATAATGCTAATATTAAAGTTTTTAAAAAATGTTTGCTAATTGCATATGAAATGTTTACATCCCCTGCATTTAGGGAGTTTTTAATTTAATATTAGTGTATTATAAAGTCTATGAAGTTAAGTATATTGAAATTATTAAATTTAAATATTGAATAATAAAAACATTGTCCCTAATATCAATCCTGAATTGTGTGTCTTGAATAAACCTTTCTGACACAGGAGACATGGAAGTAACAAGGCATTTTTTCTGATCTTGTTGTTAGAAAAGAATGATTTACTCCCCTTTGAAAATACCAAATCTACATTTAAATAGCCATTTTATTCATGAACATTATGTTATAGAATCAATGGTGTCATAGATTTTGTAAAACTCAAACCAAAATGAAATAAATCTTAATACAAGAAAGGCGAATCTGGTCCTAAAGGCATATATACCAACTATTAGTAACCTAGTCTACATTCTTAGGCTTACTCAAATATTCAGAATTTCTATATGCAACTTAGGCAATTTGATATTGGGGCTGAAAGGTGGGCACAGAATGAAGTTTATGAACAGACATAACCACACAGATGTCCAAGGTCTGTGGCCTTAGTAACACTGTTTACTTTCTTTAGAGAAGTCTTAGTGTTAAGTAGAAGATATTTCTAAGGTAGATTTTAGTCTCCAAAAGTACAAAGATGATTAAAAGAATAATCAAATTAAAAAGGAGAAATTATACATGTGAATAGATTGTCATGCATGTATGAGGACCTGAGTTCAATCCTCAGAACCCATATAAAATTGCGAGACATGGGAAAAGATACTTGTAATCCTATTACTGGGAAAGCAAACCTGGGCATATTTCTTAGGCTCCAAGGCAGACACTCAAGCATATTTAGTGATTTCCATGCCAATGAGGGAACTCTGTTTCAAAAATAATTTTAATGTCACCTTAGGAAGGATGACTGATATTGACTACAGACCTCTACATATATGTATACATATCTGTGTGCACATACACAAGCACCTGAATGAACACACATGTTCAATCACATACGTGAGCACACAGACACAAGTGTACACATGCTTGCACATTAACTTCTATATATACAGAAAGGAGGTTTATCAGAATGACTTAAGGCTGTGGTTCAAATAATCCAACAATGACTGCATATTGCAATGAATACGTATTTGGTATTAATGCCACTCAAGTGACGGGAAAGCCTTCCTAGTCATGGATTCTCTTTGTAAATTTTGTGTACTTTGTAAATTTTGTAAACCCTGAGGACAAGAAAGGGGCTAGATCCCCACCTGAGGAGTTTCAGGAGCTAGGCCCCTCCCCTAGGCCTCTGTAACTATAATGGCATTTCCAGCCTCTGTAGTTTTCACAAAGGTCATCTCCAGTTCCTCAACAGAACCCTTCTCAGATTATGCTCATTTTAGGTATATAAAGTCCAAGAATCCAGTTCTGTCTATGAGGCTAGAAGTCTCCACTGGTCTTCAGTATATTCTAGAATCTTAGAGAAGTGGGTTCTAATACCAGTGAATGAATGAACTTATTAGTGAGATGAGAACCAACAGACTAAGATCAAAGCCTTTCTCCTTATGTAATCGTCCAGCAGAAGGTGTCGTTCAGGTAAGAGATAGACCTTCTCATTTTAAAAGATTGCTATAAAGGTATGTCTTCCCAGCAGAAAGTCCAAACATATTGAAGAGATGTCAATACCATGGAATGACCATGAAGAACAGCAGCAACAATAGAATGGCACTATATGGAGGTAGGGCCTTGTTGGAGAAGGTTTGACCTTATTGGGGGAAATGTGTCACTGTGGGCGTGGGCTTTGAGATTCTCCCTCTAGCTGCCTGAGGACTGTCTACTTATGGCTTCCTTTGGATGAAGATGTAGAACTCTCACCTCCTCCAGCACCATGCCTGCTTGAATGCTGCCATGTTTCCTGTCTTGATAATATTGGACTAAACCTCTGAATCTGTAATTAAGTGCTGTCTTTTATAAGAAAAAAAAAGATATGTCTTCCTATCCCCAAAGATCTGGGTTAGAAATGGATCTTTTTATATGAAATTAAGCAAAAAGACCTGAAAGTATTGCCCCTCCATTTTGGGTTTATAGATAATTTCATATATAGTAAAGTTGACAACCAAGAGTAGCCAAAAAAAAAGTGTGATTATTTCATTAAAGAACATTTTTACTTCTCTTATTATGTATCCATTAATTACTTATCCCTTCTCACATATCAATCATATCTCAAAGTGTGATTAAAAGTTATATTTTTCTCTGCAATTGTAAGAAAGAAACAAAAATTATCATAGATTTTGCTGTTTATGGATCTAAAGTGACCAGAGTAAAATAATTTCAATCCCATTATATATCATTGTCACCTGTTCCTTTAGGTTTCTGGTTCCAGATAAAAAGAATGTTCTGGCATTCCTAAAGAGCTAATTATTCAGAATGTTTAGCCAGACTAACCAATTCTGTATCTTCCTTTCCTATTCCTACTTCTGTTGCATGAACATCCACACATAACATGGGGTTGAAGGGTCTACACTTGACTTTGTTGAATCTCATGACAATGTTCATTTTCCTGTTTGGATATTCCTTAGATTATGGAACACTGTCAGATTTCTTAATATCATTAAGATATCATCTGGATCGCAATACAGGAACGACTCTAGTACCAGCTAAGTACCTTGTCTAGCCACAGGACAGTCAAAAGCAGATAGATATTTTCTACCGAGGAAAGGAAGCAATACGCAAAAATAGAAATACTCAAGGAATGTTATCCAAAGCAAAAAAGGCTTGAAAAAAATGAAGCCATAGAATACTTTTCCTGTGAGCATGAGGGCCTGAGATCAACCCTTTAGCCTCTATGTAAAAAAGTTAGATATAGTGGCACACATTCGCAATCTAAGCACTGGGGGAATGGAGGGCAGAGAGAACATGATCACTGAGGATCACTGGACAGATAGCATAAATAAGCTAATTGACTCCAAGCTACACACACACACACACACACACACACACACACACACACACACACACACA
>JADRCC010548589.1:0-17881 GCA_019843855.1 Hylomyscus alleni
GCAACTGAAAAAGAACAAATTTCCTGAAAATTTGTTCTAGCTAAAGATTTAGACCCTGACTTCCCCTACAATTGCTAAAGTTTATTTGGATCATGTTTGATATGTAACCTGTTACCTTATATTTAAAGAGTGTGACAATGTTAGAAAATAAATAAAAACCAAAAACCCTTGAGCCTTCTGATCAGCTGCTTTCACAGCAGCCAGTGAGTCTGTCTCGGAATGCTGAGTGATATTATCTCAAGCTCCTCTCTGTGCTCTACTCTGCTTCCTTCTGAGTCCATCCTACCAAGACCTTTTGTGTGACCTACTAACAGAGTGACCGTCTTCATTACAATTTTACTTGTTATTTTTAAAGCAGAAGGCATCATAGCTCCATGCTTTCAATTTTCATTTGGCAACTTTAGGAACCAGGATTAATTAATATTCTTCTGAAATATACTAGAGTTTATGAGTGGAACAGTCTATAATATTTATTTAAACCTAATTTAGTCCTGCTGAGTGTTCTAAGGATATCATAGTAAATATGCTAATTGTGTTAAAAGTAACCCAAAACAGAGCAGACAGAGAAAAAGTGTGGCAATTTTCCCTGGTATAAAATCTGCAGACGGCAGACAGTAGTACTGTTCTTATCCACAGCTGCGTGACACCAACTTTTGTTTTGTTTGTTATATTATGAGACAGGCTCTGTATTATGTAGCTCTCCTTGTCCTAGAACCCTTTTTTTTCCTAAAACCTGTTCTAAAACATGCTGGCTTTGAGTGCAAGGCATTCAAAGAGATCCACCTGCCTCAGTTCCAGAGTTCTGGTGTTAAAACCCTGTGCCACCAAACAAAGCACATAGTGACTTCTGAAAGAAAAGAAAGCTTGGAGACTTCTATTATACATGGATGCAAAAAAATTTCCTGTGACTCATACACGAAGGAAATATTACAATGTCTATAAACAATCTGCAGAGAATTCAGTGATGTGATCTCTGACTCTAAGGGAACTTAATTTTAAACAATGATTTAAGGTTTCTTATGAATAGTGGTTCAGCAGACAGACATAACAGAAGATGAGAACCAAGTTTGACAAGTTGTCCTCTAATCCTTACACACCTATAGTGGTTCATAATCTCACAGTAAATAGTAAATGAATAGTAGATAGATAGATGATGATAGATATATAAATAGATAGATAGATAGACAGATAGATAGATATACAGACAGAGAGATATAATTTTTGAAAAAGAGGATGCATAAATTCTCCCTAACCCTTCTGCCTCTTTTACACACATGTATTCAGGCAAATATGAGATAAGACACAGTTGCTTGAGTTTTCAAAATAAGACATGATGTCTTAATCTTGATGCTTTAAAATGAAATTTTTCAAAAGTCACTCCATTACAACTTTTCCATCAATTTTCTATTAGATATTTTCTTTATTTACATTTTAAATGTTCTCCCATTTCCTGGTTTCCACTCTGAAAAAAAAACCCCTATTCCTTCTCCTTTTCCTCTGCCCACCAACCCACCTTCTTGCTTCCTTATCTGGATATTCCCCTATACTAGGGCATAGAGCCTTCATAGGACCAAGGACCTCTCTTCCCATTGGTGACCAACAAGGCCATTCTCTGCTACATATGCAGCTGGAGCCATGAGTCCCACCATGTGTACTCATTGGTTGGCGGTTTAGTCCCTAGGAGCTCTTGGGTTACTGGCCGGTTCATATTGTTGTTCCTCCTATGGGGCTGCATACCTCTTCAGCTCCTTGGGTCCTTTCTCTAGCTCCTCAGTTGGAGGAGGTGTGCTCAGTCCAATGACTGGCTGAGAGCATCCACCTCTATATTTTTCAGGCACTGGCAGAGCCTCTCAGAAGACAGCTATATCAGTCTCCTGTCAGCAAGCACTTGTTGGCATCCACAATAGTGTCTGGGTTTGGTGACTATATATTGGATGTATTCCCAGGTGGGGCAGTCTCTGGATTGTCATTCTTTCAGTCACTGCTCCACAGTTTGTCTTTCTAACTACTTCCGTGGGTATTTTGTTCCCCCTTCTAAGAAGGATTGAAGTATCCACACTTAGGTCTTTTCTCTTCTTGAGTTTCATGTGGTTTGTGGATTGTATCTTGGGTATTCCGAGCTTCTTGGCTAATATCCACTTATCAGTGAGTGCATACCATGTGTGTTCTTTTGTGAAAGAACATATGCTACTGCTGTGTAATATTTAATTCCAACTTTGATTTTTATTTGTTAGACTGATTTAAGGCATGCCTTTGAATTTCACTGGGATTTAGTTACTAGAGTTCATATAACATATTTCAATTGAGGGGAGTAGTCAGATCACAAAGGATGAATTGGTGTATACTTTGCTTCTGGGTAAATTAAAATTTCAACACTCATGTGTTGTGCTATCTGTAGAGAAACTTTAAGCATTGTGAAAACCTACAGGAAATTTGGCAAGTGTCTGTGTATTCAGAGACATATGTGATAAGAAACAATATTTCTCAATCATTGTTTACATGATTTTAGCACTATTAAAAAGGGTTAGATATTGGTGTTTTATATACATGGGTACAAATTGAGGTAGTTATTTCCTGGATGTATAGATGCGACTTTCAAATTATTTTAAAAATAGTACAAACCTGAGAAATTTGTTTATGTTAACTCTACTGCAAATCTAGAGAAAGGTCTTGCTGATTATTGATGCTTAACCAAAGAGTCATAAGGCTAACTTGTAGTTAACTATATGGATTTGACAATGTGTATCATTATGATTTTAAATTCTCGATTGTTCAGAAATTATTCTCCCAGTCAATGTTACACATTGTAAGCAAACGAGCTTGCACTGAAAGTTGCCCCATCAGCAGCAAATTCTAACGAGCAGGACAAGTTAGCCCTTCTTAAACCCAGGCTTCTCCTCGCCTTTCCTTGTGTCCAGGCCTCTGAGGGGCAGATACTCAGCTTTCTTCATTACTGAGAGTTAGTTCTGGTTCTTGAACACAATCTGAAAACAATCTTTCTTGGAGGTTCATCTTATTGCTTTGTTTTCTTGAGAAGAGTCCTCATCGTGTATCAATGATCCTCTTATTACTTCCTTCCTTATGCTGGGATCATGGGTATAGTATATAGTCCTTGACCCATGGAAGATTGTGTTCAATACAAAACAAACAAACAAACAAACAAAAGGCACAATTGAAAAGATAAAATTTTTTTAATATCACAGAACTATTATTGGAAACACGGGAAACACTGTTAAAGCTCTATATTTACTAAATTCTTGGAAACAGACCTGACACTGAGGTATATTCAATCCTCTTTGAAAGTGTTTCACATTGAGAAAAAAAATAACGAGTGCTCAAAGGGAACCTTGCACCCAAAAAACCAAGCAGCCAGTTGCCAATGTCAGGAATCATTTAGTCCTCCGGGGGTGGTGTGGGATTCTAATTGCAAAAATTCTTTTTAAAATAAAGGCATAAAATAAAAATTTCTTCAGAAACTCTGATAATTCTGTGATTACTACATCTGTGAAGCAAGAGTTCAGGTGAGAACCCCACCGTAGTTATTGGAAAAGACTTTCATTAGGTGGTCTGGGTTAGAAGACCTACTACCCCTCAGTATCAAGATGATGCTAAGTTCTTTCTCTCTATAATCATTTTATGACAACAGTTCAGCCATTGCATGAAGATGTGATAAAGACATTACAGGAAAACTAAACACAATTAGAGAATGGAAGCCAGTTTTATATGGATATAAAATTACAAGTTTAGCAGATTCGCTGTTCAGATACAATATATTATGACTCAGTAGGAATAATTCTAATTTTATTTGCTTTTTTACTACTAATCAATCTGTTATATTATTAGAACATAAGAGGAAAATAAGTTTATCATCATCATAATATATGTAGGAAAATGACTGGCATAGCTCCATAAAAATGACCATGTAAATTGTGGTATATTTATACAAATCTAAATAAAGTCTATGGAAATACTCAATTGAATTCATGAATCTCATAAAACTCATAAAAGCATTTAGAGGAAAATTGTCTGAAGCAATACTTTGTACTTTACTATTCTGTTTACATCAAGAACAGACAGTATTACCTGTTTACATCAAGAACAGATAGCATTACCTGCTTTATATTGGACAGTTGTTGACTATCTTGCTAAACCTCCCTTAAATGTTATAAAAAATAAATTAATGAAAGAAGTTATGAAAATATTAAATATTCTGGTTGATTGGTGGTTACACTGGTACATGTATTTTTCACAGCTTATCAAAATGTACAATTATTATGAATAAATATATAATGTACTTTAATATAAATAAATAAAGAATGAACTGTATTATGAACAATTTCCAATGTAACGATTGATATATTTTATAATTAATTCCATGGATAAGCAAAATACACACCTTATTGGATCAATTTTTAAGAGATTTTGAACAGTATTCTGCACATTTGGACCTATACTCTAAGTCTTAATCTTCTCCCTTCCCAAACCAAAGTCACCCACGTGAAGTTCTCTCCCAAAGCATTGAAACTTTGTATAATTCAGAAGCAGGACACTCATCCATAGCCTGGACTTGCCTACCGATCCTCTGCCTACTGATGCCTGAGGACAAGGAGAGGAGATCAAAGGGGACTCAGGCTGAGAAAGATTGGCTTTTCCTTGCTAACTAGAACCTGGACATATAGCCTCTGCCTGAGATGGAGCAGCTTTCACTGGAATCTCGTTTGCTTGTCATCCATTACATTTTTTTGTGGGCTGATATCTGAGCAATTGAGAAATTGTAATTATTGTGGCACTCATTGCCAAATTTGTTTAGGTAATTACTATGTTGCCTTATGATTCTTCTGTTAATTATTAATCAACAGCAGTGCTTTCCTCTAGATATCTTTAATAAATACACATGTATGCAGTCATGCATCTGAAGTATGATTAACATTAATCATCTTGCTCAGATTTGAACTATTTTGAACATTATATGAAGGTCGTATCTATATAGCCATGAAGTAATCACCTCAATCTTTAAAGTGTTTCCCTAATATATTTTAATTATTCCCTGCATATCATCACTAGGTAACTGAGAGTATGTTGTATTAGAGATTACTTTGAACTTACTGGCTTTTTATATAATTGAGTCGAGTATTATGCTCTTATTGCATGAGTCCCAGCACAAAGATTTTGAGAAAAATATGTGCATTTACAGTTAATTTCTTATTACTTATGAATAATATTCTATAAAGCACTTGTTTATTAATATGTAAATTAAAGTATATATTTGGTAAAGTTGCATAATTAAGACATATGTGTATAGTTTTATAATTTTTAAAGTATAACTTTCATGCACTAAACTGGAAATATTTAAAGAATTTTGAAAATAAGTTAGATTTTCATTACCAACAGTCACTTAAACAATACCCTCTATAAGTTGAAATATAAGAACCAACTTGATCTCTATGCCATAGGACATTTTCTGAGATTGAAAGACAGATATGAAGCACCAGTATTGATACAAGGAAGCTGGAATACCAACTGAGATAGACATGCCAGGGTCCATCACACAAAGATGGCAACACTTGTCTAGTAAATCACAAGTATTTACACGAAAATACTTTTTAGACCCTTAGCCAGTTACAGGACTGCAAAAGCACGGATTAAAATGACAGAAGTTCCTAATGCAGAATGGACCAGAATCCTGTGAGCAAGGAAAGAGTAGGAATCTAAAGTCTGGAGAATCATTACTGGTTGTTCAGTGCTTTTCAAGAGTCCAGAAAGAATATGTAGTATGGACATATGGTGTAAGACTATGTCTTGTAATTTAAGAGTAAGCCAAAAGCCATGTAGTGATTCTTGACAAACCTCTTGAAGTTAAGGGGTGTACCAGAACAAAAAGAAACATTTCAGAGTTATGACACAGACCAGGAAACTCAATAATTTGTGTTTATGACTTAAAATCTTAAAAAGCATCCCCTACCCTGCTACTAGATATTTAAAGAAACAAGAGGATGTGAATGAGAAACAGTGACAAAATAGTTAATACAAAGATGAATCAATGAGTGCATCTTTCTCTAAAAAACTTTTATTTGAACTCTCACTAACATCATAAGGAAAGAAAAGTCTAGATATCTGAAGTATGATCAAGTTCTGTAACAGTCACTATACCTTTTACATCAAATCAGTATCTTAGAATAGGAAAATGTAATATGTGGCTGGATTAGCCTATCATTACTGGGCTTAAAACAAACCCAATGTTGCCAAAGATATTTGGGAAATTGAGGACAACTCAATGCCAAATATGCAGAGTAAGGCTGGAGATTACAAATGGGAAGAATGGAGAGTAATGAGTTTATGCATTGGCCAAGTCCTCTGTGGAGAGACACAGACTTCAGAAGGGCAAACTCAGAGCAAAATCAATGCTCAAAGAGATGATGGATGGTTTCTGTGTTGTTACTTCTATTCATTCTACAGAAGATAATTGTGTTCTTGACTTCCTTTTCTTGGAGCACTTTAATATTTTTTTTCTTCTACAAGAGCTATAAAATCCGAGTTAATCTTTATTAATTGTAGTATATTTAGGCTCATACTTCAGTTACAAAAAAAAGTCTCTCGAGGACTTACAATATTTGGGACTTCAGTGTTTAACAGACTAAACTGGAACACAATATAGTTTGCAAAAATTTCTCAAACATCCCTACTAAAAAGAGCACCTTTTAGCACCTGTTCTTCTATTTTTGAGAAAACACTGATCTCCCACCTACAGTGAGAAAACAAGTTGTCATGTTGTTTCTCTTCTTCTACTTTAATGAAAGCTACTCAATAACCCTTTAGCTATATGATACTATCACCATTTCTGAAACTGTAGACAAATAAAGGAAACATGTAATTCAAATGGAGTAAGAAGTTAGAATTTATGGTTGGTTCTAAAAGGAAACAAGACAACGCCTGTGGAAAAAAGAGTGGCTTCACCATTCTCTATTATCCTGACAGTAAATTAGCTTTTCATTTGAATGTTACTTTCTTTCAGAAGACTTTGATGCATTTTAAGTTGATGCAGCCGTGCATGTTATTAAAGCCAGGAATCATAAATTATTCCTTAAATCATTGAGTCTTGGGAAAACAGAAAGCCAGTGAATGCCATTCCACTTGCATATTGATTTGGTTTCTGTGAAGCCTACACTGGTTCTGGCCTGTTTGGCTCCAGCAGGTCTAAATGCTTTCTAATTTGTTTGAAAATTGCGTGAAAATATCCCCATGGCCCTCTTGTAAAATATGACAGCCTGACATTTTCTTTAATTACAAGACCCGATCTGTTTAATAGCATAAAATTGGCCTCCTATTTGACAGGACTCCCCTTTAAAATCAATGGTTAGACTCTAGGGCACCAGCGTGGTCATCAAGATCAATATCAGAAAAAATATAGCCTGTCAAGACCTCTCAGCCTTTTATTGATTCAAATGGGGAGCTGCTCACAGACTGAATAATGGTGTTAGCACTCAGATCCAACAAACACAAGCTTCTTGCTTGAGTTTCATTTGGAAGGATGAATCAGTGCTAGATAATTCAAGCAGGAAGAAATTATTCAAGACATGGCAAAATGATGTTATTCCAGGGAAAATATAAACACACTTTAACACACTTTCAAGCATTTATATAGATAAATAATAGTATTTGCAAGTATAATATATATATGTATATATATTACATGTACATTATATGTACATATATATATGATCAAGAACTATGACCCACTCTTACCTCCAACTCAATGGCATTTCCAATACATGCCCCACAATATCTTCCATTCATGTCTTATGTTTCAAAAATAATTTTCAATATGTAAACATGATATGAAATACATTAACTTTGTGTTTCTAAAGAAAAAAACAAACCAAAGCACTGTATATTTCTCTGGAAAGTTCTCTCATCCACATTCAACAAAGGAATTCACTAAAAGAAGAAGAAAAAAAATTTACCAGGAAAATGTATTTTTCTAGTTTAGTACTCAATAAGCACACTGCTCTCCAGGTAATTACACTGGAAACAGGCCTTGATTTTCACACTCAATTCTTTGAAGAACTGGGCTGTTTTCTCAGAGCAGCTGTCTAACTCTAAAGAAAAAAAGTACCCATCTGTCAGTTAATAGTATTTCATGGTCTACTTCATTATGGTTTGAGATTAGAATCATGGTGGTCGTATTTTTTACTTCTTGCATGAATATTAACAAGGATGAATGCAGATTAAAACAAAGATAGGAAACTTGAAGCTGGACTCAGAAAGTGCATCCGTATCTAAAAAAGATATGAATCAAAACTGCGTGCTGACCATTCCCTTTCAAACCACGTAGTGATCATGGTGGCATGGCTATTTTATCACAATTTTATGTGCAAAGAAAGAGAATTTTATATCTTGGAGAGAATATCTCAACAATTCCTGTCCTATAAATACTTGAAAACAATTAGCAGTAACTTGTGAATTTGTTACTAATTTGTTACTCTGGTGAATACTCCAAGGAGAGTCTAGTTATCACCTGTGATATTCCACATTTTACTTCCTTTACCTGCTTTATATATTTATGTGTTTATAATTTGTCTGTACCCATGTACATTATTTGATCTGTGACTGCACTTGTTTTATGAATGCACATAAGTCAAAATGTATTATTCTATAAAGAAAAGAAACGAACCTAGTAATTATGTTAATTCCCTAAGTGCACAGAAATTTAATGGCTTATCTTCAGTGACTTAACTGACATCTTCCTTCTGTGATACAAAGCTGGACACACCTTTGGCTATCTTGGAGGCCAAAGGTAACTCTTTTCTCTTATTAACTATACTATAGTCCCCTAAACCAAACTTTGAATAAAATTTCAACATTTCAAGGGAGTGGATGAAATTTTGGATTTTTTAAATATATCAATTTTTTTTACAGATAACTGTCAAAGCATAAAAGCAATTCAGGGTGAGCAGAATTGACAAGTTTCCCTACTCACGGAAGAAGGGGAAGTGGCAAAAGCCACTTACAGTGTCTCTGAGTCTTTAAGTTGTCATTTTACAAGACAAGAAATGGTTTTCCCTCCCTTATCTTTGCAGACTGTATATAATAGGCTGAAATATGGAACAGTTTTTACTACAACATATCAATAACAAAGACCCAGAATTCCCTTCCTTATTATCATAAATTTGAGGCACCAATAACCCAGAAACTTTTCTAACTCTCAAAATCTTTACTTTTTATTCAATTAAAATTTTACAGACCACCAATTTTCCTTGCTAGTTAGACTGTAACATATGCTACTGAGCAGTCTTCTGGTAGGAAAAATACTAGGAACAGAAAATATTTTCCCAAGCCTTTTTAGTCTTACAGACTGGTTGGTTTGTGTAGTTGCTTCCATGAAGAATCCGGTGACAAACTTGGCTGAGGCACTGTAATGCTTGCTGGGATTCTTTTTGCTTCTGAAAGACGGTAACATTTTGCTGCTGAAGTTATGTGTTTTGCTGTTTTAAACTTATAGTGAATGATTTGAATCAGATCTATTAACAAAGTTCATTAACATATATACTTAGAGGTAACTGAATAGGAAAAGAAAAAGTGAGATGACTCAAAAATTTAGCTCAGATCCTTGGGATGATGGAACTAAAAACAACCACTATGAAGAAATCCATGGCCAACCTTTCCATGTTGTTAAGTAGAACATGACTACACCAATAATCAAAAGTGACCTTCAATTCTTTGTCTATCTAGATTAAAGAGTTTTATACTAAACAACAGTTAGTGCTCACCCTATATCCCCAAAGATGTAATTGAAGACATAACACTTTTTAATTCTTCTTCTCTTCTTCTTCCTCTTCTTCTTCCTCTTCTTCTTCCTCTTCTTCTTCCTCTTCTTCTTCCTCTTCTTCTTCCTCTTCTTCTTCTTCTTCTTCCTCTTCCTCTTCCCCTTCCCTTCCTCCTCCTCCTCCTCCTCCTCCTCCTCCTCCTCCTCCTTCTTCTTCTTTTCTTTCTTTCTACAGTCCAGTCATTAGTCCCCTCCTGGTCTGTACTTCAACTGTTCCTCATCCCATTCCTCCTCTCCTGTCTCCAAGAAGATATCCCCAACCTCCACCCATCCCCACGAGACCTCCCCACTCCCTGGAGTCTCAAGTCTCTGGAGGTTTAGGTGCATCTTATCTCACCAGGCAGTCCTCTGCTGTGCATATGCTGGGGCCTCATATCAGCTGGTGTATGCTCCCTGGTTGGTGGTTCAGTGTCTGAGAGATCTTGGGGGTCCAGGTTAGTTGAGACTGACGGTCTTCTTATGAGGACATTTTCCTCCTCAGCTTCTTCCAATTTTTCCCTTATTCAGCCAAAGGGATCCCTGGCTTCTGTCCCTTGGTTGGACACTCAACACTCTTAAAATACAAAAGAATCAAAATCCTTAAACTCTGAACTGCATTAAGCTAAATTAGTGAATGGGGAAAATCCCACAAATTATGGAAAAAACAATTTAAAATTATTTAGAATAACTTTGATAGTTACATTTGATAAACACAAAACCAAGTTACAACACCTTTCATAATACTTCACATGATAGAATAGTAGTGATGAATATTTTTATAAGAATATCTATACTGTTGTAATTGAGATGATTTTTCTGAGTAAAATGTTTACAGAGTCACCTATGCATAATGAAATATATCAAAAGTAAACATATGAATGTATGTCACTATGATTAGTAACTATGCCCAAGTTTATAAATGAGGTCAGGTGAAAGACCATGACAGGCAAGCAGTGTTTGAGACTATCAACCCAAAGCCCACTAAGGTCTCTGCCTTCTTTCTCAAAGATCTCAGATCCCCAGAGATATCTTTTTTAATCCATAGAGATGGACAAATATGACCTCTCTTCATACATTGAGAAAGTTCTGTTTTATACATTTACAAGGTAATCAAGGTTTGAGCAATCCATATTCAGGGGTCAAATTTCCAAACAAAGTCAAGAACAAAAGCATCCCCCTGAAGTCTGCCTCCAGTTCATGCCTCCAATGAAGCTAGAATAAATGTATAGAAGAAGACACACCTTTTTAAAGGAAAATGCTGAAATTCATGCCAGGACATGGCTAAACAGGTAAAGTAGCTTGCCATATAAGCCATGAATTCTGAATGTCATCCTACAGCCCTACTTTTTCAAGTAGAAAAAGAAGTGACTCAGCAAAGTTGTCCTCTGACTTTCACATGTTCCAGCCGTAACTCGAACACACACACACACACACACACACACACACACACAAGCGTGCACACATACACTCTCACACTTGCATAGCACGCGCACACACACACACACACAGACCCATGCATACATACAAACACACACATATGTGCCCAGAAATGCACTCATATAGAAACACTACTGAAAATAATAATGCTTAATAATACCATTGCATTAATAATACAAGTGCATAGTATGTAGCTGTATAAGCATATGAGCATCTTCTGAACAGTGCCTCTGTGCTGATCCAGCATGCGCCTGTTCACAGACACAGATTTGGATGAAGGAACTGGTGACAGAGTACCTATCCCATTACATGTTTATCTTTCCTACACATGGGTGTTCTTGAGCCATCAGTAACTCTCTTGGCATCACCAAGCAACTATGACTTTAACTCATTAAAAGGTTTTGTAACTTCCTCAGCTAGGAGGGTACCAGTGAAGACACAGGAATCATTTTGAAATGCCATTTGATCCTGACTTTGTGTCTGTCAGATCACTACCCTAAGAGTTCAACTGCCATCATCTTTACCTTGATTTTCTCCATGGAGGTTAGTATTTAGGAGAGCTTGGCATCAGGTATTAAATATTCAGAATTTTTGTTATGAATGTTGAAATTTTGAAGTAATATAGACTTTTGGAATTATAACCTTAGGGGTTTTGATTTCTCAGCATTTTAAGATCTGGGGTTACATCCTCCAAGGTTGTATCTTTTGGAAATATGACTGTCACTGATGCAAAGGAGAAAGCCATCTTCCCAAAGTAACACAGTGATGCTGTCTCAGCAAGTCTGTGACAAACAACAACAACAACAAATCCTTCTGTTTTCATTGGATAGCAGGGAATTTGATTTAAACTGTTAGCATTAAATAATAAGTCTAAAAGAAAGAATGAGATGGCAGGACACTCAGTGGGTAGAGGGTCTTGCTGCCAAAGGTGATGACAATCTGAGTTAAATCTCCAGACAAAAGATGGAAGAGGAAATCTGACTCTCAAATGTTGTCCTCTGAGCTCACTGCACATAATGGTGAGTGCATGTGTGAGCATGTGTGCGTGAGAGTGTGGCAAACACACAAGCCCTTCGAGCACACTGCATGTAAAGGGTTAAGGCAAACCTCCCATCAGGGATGGAAACCTGCATCAAAGCTATTGCTGAATTTTCCAAACCCAAACTTGAGTTTAAAACTTCATTGAATAGACTGAAATTAGGCATGGAAAAACCTCAAATATATTTAATTATTCTCAGCATAAAGTTTTTTCCATGAAACTTGAAATTATTTTTAGTTTATTTATGTAAAGAAAGCTACTTATATCCTTCAGTAATATGTATGTATGTATATGTATGTATGTATATGTGTGTGTATATATATATGTGTGTGTGTGGGTATATATATATATATATATATATATGTGTGTTTGTGTGTGTGTGTGTGTGTGTGTATGTGTGTGTGTGTATAATATATACATAAATACATATGTATATATAGAGAGATGGTGAGTGCTAGTAAGGTTCTGAGTGCTCCTCTGGATGGGCTCATGGTAGAAAGGCACATTCAGGGTTTCCATATTAATACTGTAATTGTGAAGAAATACAGACTTTTGAAATTGTAGTCATTGATCAGAATAGTGTCCCTTCACAGTGCATAGAGGTCATATTTATTGATGGAATAAGTTCAGAGAGAGAGAGAGAGAGAGAGAGAGAGAGAGAGAGAGAGAGAGAGAGAGAGAGAGAGAGGTGAGAAGATGCATCTCAGACCTGCTTTCCCAAGAAGTCTGAACACTGAGATGGAGACAGAGAGTGACAGGGTCCTGAATGGAGAAAGATAAGACATGTCAAGAACAAACGACCTATAAAATACATCTCCTGTGCTGAGTTGATGTCTTTTTAATGCTCAGATCAACTGCCAACTAGCTGTAAACTACTTTATATGCCAAAGTGTCCAATATACTAGAAAGATGGAGAAATCTGAGATTTTGTGTGGAGATAGAAATTTACATGCAAGAACTCCTGTGGGCCAACCAGAAGACTTAGCTTTGCTGGAGAAGATAAACAGAGTAGCACATTCATGCACAGTGTTGCGTTGATTAGAAGCTATACTGCTGTAAATGGTAGTTGTATAGACCACAGAACTAACGGAGTAAGGTGGAGATGGGCCGGTTCCCTCTGCACCAGCCTGGTTGGTGGTTGCTATTTTCACATCCTTCACATCACATTTGCAGATTCCACTGCCATCAGCAAGCATAATGTGGCTCACAGCCAAAGGAAGAATCTGGAGCAGCAAGGAGTGCCTGCCTCTCAAGCATTGTGAGCATTCAGGCTTGCAACACTGGGATTTTCTAACTAGAAAGAGAAAGGAGCCAGCTGGTATTCAATGCCACCACTCAAACTTCGAGGAGGGGTTGGGATAACTTATCTACTTATTCCTTATGCTTTAGTGCATGTGTCATGTCCTATCTTTGGTAGGTCACAAGCTGGATACAATTATGTTGTTCTTTAATAATTAACAATAATTTGCATTAAATTGCTTTGAAGATAAATGTATCTTAAATTTGTAGTACTAATTAATAATTGTACAGTGATCATCTGCTTCAAGTCATGTGCTTCTGTTTCTAAGTTTAGCATCTTCTATTATAATGCTCTGTGGATTCCTAAGACAGGATTTAAAAGGTCTAGTGCTGCAGAAACTGATGAAGGCACCCGCCTATTTCAATGAAGATACTTGATACTATATGTATTATTAGCATTTAAGAATTAAGTGTCTGTTAGTATCAGAAAGACATGTGGCAAATATATGTATTTAAATAGCATTGAATGCAAAGAAATAGTGTGTTTTGTGTCAATGAACAAATTAATTTATCACTATGAACAATGACTTGTTATTTATATAATTTCATATTTTATTTTTTTAAGAGTTACAAAATTTTATGTTAAAAAATTTTGTCTTTTTCTATAGAAATTATTTTGTATTTAGGGCACCTGGTATGCTCTGTATACTTTAAAATAAACATAAAAGCATATGGAGTGCTGTATAGCTTATCTCAACAGTAACTGGATCTTCCACAAGCTGCAGTACAGCAAATACTAAGGAAAAGATAGCCACTTGAATTGGGATAGTATCCTAAAGCATATTTATTATCTACTTTGCTTAGAAACCTTCTTATCTTTTAAAACTACAGGGTAGTCTCATTTTAGGATTTCCATTTCGTTTTGTAAAATTCAACAATCTATCTATCGATCTGTCTATCTGTCTGTCTGTCTGTCTTTCTATCCATCCATCTATCTTTATATTTCTTATCATCTACTGATATTCCTTCTAACTTCTATCCTTATGTTCTCTCTCTCCTTCCTCAATCCCTCCTCCCTCCCCTCTTTTTTATTTATTAGTGGCGCTTCTCAAATACAAGAATATTAATGACAGCTAGCTCAAATGTCCTTCGCATACTAAAATTATACTGTCAGGTATTGACAACATGTTCTCAGCATTAATGAAGCTACTAATTTTGAAAACATTTCACTTTAAACTAAAAGTGTTTTTTTGTTTAGTAATCTAATCTCTAAATTGTCGAATTCAAACTCCTCATTTAATTTCTCAATTTGGAGAAGATGTTTATCATATACTATCAGCATTTACCCATATTTCCTTGTTCTTTGAGAATATGTTTAGTGTTAACTTCAAGTATTTTGTTTTCTAAATTGAAAATCAGTGACTGAACACTCTCTTTCTTATACCCCTTTTCTGTGCATGTTGTCATATCTGTATATCTGTAGTATTGTCTCTCATGGAACATGAATCTTTAATGAACTTTTCAAACCATGTTTCTCTGCTCATAACATCCAAGTCCACCACTGTTACTTTTAAGTGTGTGTGAATCTCCTATTTTTATTATATTTCTTGTGTTGTTTATATTGTTACCATTCCCCTGAGATAATTTTTGCAATTGTTTTCCCTGTGGCACCCAACTATTGCAATATCCATTGCCATTATCTTTTCCCTTCAAGCTATTATGTTCTTTTTGAAATTTTCTTCACAGGGTGCATGTGTGGGTTAGCATAATTTCATTCCAAATCAGCAATTATGCAGAAATCTCCATTAAGCAACTTGTTGATCATATCTACCATGGAACATCAGTTTACAGGAAAGCTTCAGTTTTCACTTCTGGCTTGCTCAAGATGCCTTGTATCAGTGGGAGGTTAAAAGCTGACGCCATCCCCTTCCCAAGTGGTGCTTTGGACTTGCTCATAGGATAAGGTTGATTCTGTTACAATCCTCTATGGTGGTTTACTGCTTTATGCTTTACTTAAATTAGGACAATCTCTAAGCTTAAACTGAGCTAATGATACAGCCATAAGCAATGGAGATGCTACAATGCAGTGGAGATGTTATAGTGACTGGCTGTTAGTCATTAGCAACTAGTTTTTTCACTACATCAGAGCTCAGTCCAATCCAAAAACTGTCCACTATTTTCTAAAACTGGAGATTTACCAAAAATATGAAAAATAATATATATTGCATATTGTATATATAATATAATATATTATTATATATGTATATATTTGTATATATACATATATGTGTGTGTATATACCTATACCTATACCTATACCTATACCTATACCTATACCTATACCTATATCTATCTATCTATCTATCTATCTATCTATCTATCTATCTATCTATCAGTTATTCTCTGTGGGTCTTTTTTCTCATAAGTATAATACTGTGGTTAGTTTTCTTTATACTCCTCATCCATTCCTGCATTTTTAAGGGAGGCTTAGTATGCCAGGAAGATGGAGAGAAGTACAACAGACATAATTCTAATAAAAGGCAGTATCCAATAAAACATTATTAGCCAACCATGTCAGGGCTACTGCACACAAACACACTCACACACACACATGAACACACACGCATAGCTTTATGACTACTAGCACCAGAGCTGCAGATACAAGCCAGCAAAAATTCCACCATGGATGGAAGAAGGGCTGGTAAAGTACCAGCCTTGGTGTCCACATGTGTATTTTGAACTGTCACTCTAAAATTTCATCCCAGCTCAAAGAATTATATTGAACAGTTTGTTCTTTCTTTTATCCTGAGGTTGTACCTATACTCCGTACACAGTTCACCATTTGAAGTCCCAGTTCAACATTAATTTTGACATCACACTGTCTTTGATTTTTAATGCACAAGTGTTCTACTTTATGTCAGAGAGGGCTTGAGCCAGTGCTCCAGGCTTCCCTTGAACTCCTGGCAATAGCCCTGAACAGCTAGAATTCCATGACTATGACTCCATGAATATTTTGCTCTATGTGTTTAATTTTAACTGGAAAACTAGTCCCCTAGATTCTATCTGCCTTTGGCCAAAAACATTTCCACATTTTACTGACCTTTCACCTTTCAAGTCCCAGAAAAAATCTGCTAACATGTAAACACTATTTTGACAATATCTACTTTTGACATGTGTATGTGTGTGTGTGTGTATGTGTGTGTGTGTGTTTAAGTATGCTGTGTGTACACTTGTTAGTATATTTGTTCATGTGTGTTCACATATGTTCTTGTGAGTGCTTGTGTGTGCATGTTTATACATGTACATTGTGCCTGTGAGTGCATGTGTGTGTGTGAGTGTACATTTGTATATGTGTGTACTTGTGTGCATGTATGCTTGGCTATATGGCATTGTGGATATATGTGTATTTGTGTT
Organism: Hylomyscus alleni; assembly: GCA_019843855.1. Lineage (NCBI taxonomy): Eukaryota > Metazoa > Chordata > Mammalia > Rodentia > Muridae > Hylomyscus > Hylomyscus alleni. Next base: position 16,932 of record JADRCC010548589.1, read on the forward strand.
AATGTATCTGTGTGTCCATGCGTACATATGTATACAAGTATATTTGTTTGTTTGTTCCTGTATATGCTTGTATATGCATATGTATGGTATGTGTATATGCTCATGTGTTTGTGTCTGTGATTGCCTGTGTCATGTGTAGCGGTGTGTATGTATGTGTGGATTCATGACACAGGGGACATTTTTCAGGAGTCTCTTCTCTCCTTCCACCACTTGTCAGTATTGGTAGCGGGTGCCCCTACCCACTGATCCATCTCTCCAGCCCTCAGAAATTCTATTCCTATTTAGAAAGCTTCAGCATTGTTCCATTTGATATTCTAGATGGCCTGTCCACTTCTAATTGAGCTTGCCTTGGCTGTATAGACTGTTTAATTTAGAAGGACTAAAAGTGACAGCCGCATATAAAAGTTATTACGGAGGGTCATTTAAGTTTGTAAATTTTACAAACATTTAAGTTTGTAAATTTTATATTCCAAGATGCACTTCCCTGTCCTTATCACCTCATATAATAACACAGGATGTTAGCTCCTGACTCCCAGCCAATCCCTGCAAGTGCTCTGCAAGCAACCATAGCATTGATCCACTTTGCAAAGTCACGTCATGGCTGGAGATTTACACATGGTCCATTTGTACTCCTTCTCACCTGCCTTCTTCTTGGTATGAATAAATCTTCAGAGCAGATGGGCGAAGATTATCAATAAAAGGCGTTGTTAGCCTCAGTGTGAATTCACTGTTCTCAGTCAACACCACTGCCTAGCCACCTGTTCACTTATCACATTCTAAACAACCTCTTTAGAAAAACAGTTAAAATCCTTTTTTTCACTTGCACAGTGAAAAAAGCCTAAGTTTATTTACACTTCACATGCATCTTCAGCTTACATGTGTATGTAAAAATTGTGATTTTCATGCTAAGTAAATGCTATTATTATTATTATTATTATTATTATTATTAT
>JADRCC010548603.1:0-12362 GCA_019843855.1 Hylomyscus alleni
CCTATGGTAGTCAACATATTTCTACTTCCTGGGTGCTACGAGTGTGTGCCTCATGCCCCTCTTCAAAGTAAACTTAAAACCCTAGAAGGAAGTAACTTTTTTTCTACCAGAGAAAATAAGCCAGCACTTTGGACTGTAAAAGTGACAATATTTTAGCTTTGTAGAGTAGTCAGGAAAATTATCACATGTAATAATTATGAGGAAACCAATCTTATCCTTTATAGTTTATTTGTGGTCCCCATGGTTGAGCCTATACTTAATGCTAAAACTCTGATTTTACTTTACAGTTAATTTTTATCCTTGGGATTTAATCTTAAATTGATGTTGTTGGGAAAGTGATGCCTTAGGGCTGCTGTTTTAGGTTTACTTTGCTGTACTTAATAAGACCAATCATTTAGTGGGGTGTGGTGGACCACACCTGTAAAGCCAGTACTTGAGGTATAGATTCTGGAGGATTGGAAAGTCAGGGTCTTCTTAGGTTACATAGTGAATTTGGAAGCTACCCTGGACTACATATGACCCTGTCTTGGGGTTTTGTTTTGGTGTTTATTTGTTTGCTTGTTTTTAACTATCACACACTTCAGTCTTAATTGCTTTTCTTGCTGTAATAAGACCCCGAGACCAAGGCTACTTCTAGGAATGTTTATTAAGATTTACAGGCCATGACCATCCTGCTGAGAAGATGGCAGCAGACATGACACTTGAAGCAGTAACTGAGAGGTTGTGTTTGATCCACAAGTGCAAGGCAGAGCTAAATGCAAACAACATTGACTTTTGAAACCTCTAAGCACCCATCCACCCACCTCCCAACCTTCATACCACCAACCCATTGCCCCCTTCCCCGAAACATACCTCATCCAACAAGGCCACATAATCCTGAAACAATTCTACCACCTGGGGGGGCAACCATTTCTATATATGAGCCTATACTGTAGAGACCATTCTCTTGTAAAGTACAATTGCTAATAGTTACTCTGTTCTCCATCGTTGTCTAATGCTTTCTGGTTATTTGTCTCTGTGTTGTGATTAAGATGAGTGGTGATTCTGGTAAACTTGGTCACGTAGAATCCTGGGAAAGGATAAGATTATTTCTCAGATGATTGGGTGTTTGGTTTTGTTTTTTAATTGTCGTACTGGTGAAGGGTTTTTGGTTGTAAGTGTAAATCAGTGAAGCAGAGCTTTCCTTTTATTGTCTATTGACTTTCTAGGAGGTCCTTGCCCTGGATCATGAAAGTTTAAAGGGATAGAGGGTTAAAAAAACTTAAATATATATATATATGTATGTCAGATGAATGAACAATTTGGCCTTAAAAATGTCCGTTTTAAATTTCTCTTAATTTCTCTTTTGTTTTAGCAAAAAATGGGAAAGAAACAAAATGGAAAGAGTAAAAAAGTTGAAGAGGCAGAGCCTGAAGAATTTGTGGTAGAAAAAGTACTGGACCGTCGTGTAGTGAATGGGAAGGTGGAGTATTTCCTGAAGTGGAAGGGATTCACAGAGTAAGAGACCTCGGTGCTTCCTTTCTTATGGCTGTGTTGCTTTAAGCTCGGATGTCTCATGTAGCACAGACTAGCAGCCTTGGACTCGGGTTTCTTCTCCCAAGTGCTAGGATTTTGCTTGTTCACTATGCCTCATTTATGCATTTGTTGTTTGTTGTGTTGTGATAGGGTCCCATGAACCCCAGACTGGCCTTGGACTTTGCTACAAAAGGATGGCCTTAAACTATGTTATGTCAGGTTCAGCCTCCCCAGGTCATAGACATGTAGCATCACAAATGTTGACTTTGACCTAAGAATTAAACCTAGGGGTTTCAACCAGTACTCTTTACCACCTGGATTCTTGGTCCATAAGTTAGTACCTTTAATGATGCTTAGAAGAGTGTTAAGTTTTACTCTTAGCTTAAATATTGAACCAGTTTGATTTGTTTGACCTTTATTTAAGGCTTTAGGGGTCTGGAGAGATGACTAGGTGGTTAAGAACACTTGTTCTTACAAAGGACCAGGGTTTGATTCCCAGCGCCTACATGGTGGCTCAAAATCATCTGTAACTCAAAATTCAAGGGTATCCAGTACCACCTTCTGACCTCATGAAGCACCAGACACACACATGATGCGCATGCAGAAAAACATTCATACACTTAAAAAAATTGAGTTAAAAAGAGGTAAGGTTTTAACAACAGTTGAAAACTAGCATTTTGAGTTTATTTCTGTAGACAATCAAACTTAGAAAATTAAAATTTATTAAGGCAGAATTTTTAAAGTAGAATACAAAGGATTAGATGTCATTATGACTTTGTTTGTTTGTCTGTTTAGAAAAAAAAGTTGGGGAGGCTGGAGAGATGGCTCAGAGGTTAAGAGCATTGTCTGCTCTTCCAGAGGTCCTGAGTTCAATTCCTAGCAACCACATGGTGGCTCATGACCATGTGGGGTACATTCTTCTGGCATGCAGGCATACATGCAGGCAAAAACTTGTATACATAATTGTTTTAAAAATTTGGCATGGGCTTGGTAGTACAACACAGGAATGAATTCCAGCACTGGAAGATGAGACAAGATTAGGAGTTGGAGGCCAATTTAATGGGTTTTTGTTTTGATTTGTTTTTGTTTTAATGTATATGAGTACACTGTGGCTTTCTTCAGATGCAAAAGAAGAGGGCATCACATCCTATTACAGATTGTTGTGAGCCACCATACACGTCATTGCTGAAAATTGAACTCTGGACCTCTGAAAGAACAGTCAGTGCTCTAAACGGCTGAGCCAATCTATCTCTCCAGCCCAGAGAGACTGTATCTTTTTTAAAAGAAAAAAAATAGTTCTGATGCTTTACAAACCATGCAATAGGCGAGATTTGGCTGTTGTTTTTGCCAGTCCTTGCTTTATATCATTTCTCAAGTTGAGAACCAACCAAAAATTGAAAACATTTCACATTTAAGAATGTTTTGGAATCTTCATTTTCAAAACATTGGAGATCCCAAACCTATTTACATAATATCCAAGGAATTAGGAATCACTATTTTTAAAAATCCTAAAATCCTAGCCTATATAGTACATATGAACCTGTCCCCTGGGGGCGAGGGGGTGGGGAGGAAGTAAAACTCGTGGGATTGGGATGCGGCTCAGTTACGAGAGTGCTTGCCTGGCATGCCCACGGCCTTGGGATAAACTGAGTGTAATAGAGAGTGCTTTTTATCCTACTACTTGGGACATAGAGACAGGAGGATTAGAACTGAATTACATACAGTTTGAGGCCAACTGGGGTTGTATAAATTGAGTTGTTGCTTATGAAGCAGAAAAATATTAGTATTCAATTGCTTTTGAGGTAAAAAGGCAAATTGCTCACATAGGGATGTGAAAGTGATTGTGAAAAGAAATGTAGACATTTTAAAATAATATAGGAAATGGGGGGGCATTCCTTTCTATTATTGTTTTATTAGTATTAGCCTTTGTCTTGCAGATTTTTTTCCCAGATAGTTATAAACAGGTCCAGGTAATGGCAATGTTTAATTGAATCAACTTTTTGTTTTCTTTAACTAAACACAGTGCTGATAATACTTGGGAACCAGAAGAAAATTTAGATTGTCCAGAATTAATTGAAGCATTTCTTAATTCTCAAAAAGCTGGTAAAGAAAAAGATGGTACAAAAAGGAAATCTTTATCTGACAGTGAATCTGATGATAGCAAATCGAAGAAGAAGAGAGATGCTGTAAGTATAAAGTCCTGACCATTAGACTGGGTCTTACCAAAAGTCGATGACAAATTTTAATTGTTTTGAACTTCTTTTCCAGCTAGGATACTTTTCATTTAGTTCATATTTTGTTCTTTAAGTTAGTGTTCCCAAGTGATGGGTTTCACTATGGTATTTTCATACATAGTTGCCATTACACTTTGTTGTAATTCATCTCCCTATCCCTTCCCCTTGGTTAGTGTTCTTTTGAGGGGTGTGTCTCATATAGCAGAGAGTGGCCTTGCACCATTCTTTTATCTCTGACTTTTGCTTAAAACTAGGTGAGGTATCTCGAAGACAGGGTTTCTCATTGTAGCTCTGCCTAGCTTCAAAGTCAGAAACATGCCTGCCTTTGCCTCCCGAGTGCTGGAATTAAAGACATTTGCTGTCATACCCAGCTAAGATTAGAAAACTGTATTTCCCGTGTGTATGGCGCTTGGCCTGTATATCTGTGTAGCTCATGCATGCTCAGTGTTCCCAGAAGCTAGATAACAGTATCACATACCTTGGGACTGAAATTATTAGGTGGTATGGGCTACCATTGTAGGTGCCGGCAATTGAACTTTGATTCTTTGGTAAATACTTCTAGCTCTTCCAGCCCCGAGGATACTTTTAAACTCTAACTAGGAAAAAAAGAAAGAAACCTATAGAGTTAGGCATGGTGTCACAGATATGATAATCACTACCCTTAGCTTTAAACAGATTGTACTTACCTTTCTATTGTGATAATTGGAGGAAAGGTCTTGGTGCTGAATTAGGCTTGTACACCAAGTATTCAGCACACATTAAATTGGAAAAAGACTGAGTTTCAAGTGTAATCATATCAACTAGGTAACAAGAACTTTGTGTATAGGGCATTAAATCTTAATGTCAACCCTGTTGAGTCTAGATAATAATTCAGTTATATAGATGAGAAAACAAGATTAATTACTGTGGAGATCTGAAAGTAAAGTATGTGGATAAGGGAAATACCTTTAGTAGTAATGACTAAGCTAGGTTGAGCCAGCAGTATTCCAAATAGTCTAATTCATATTGATACACTTCCAGAAACCTCTGACATAGGGACTAATTGTTTCTGATAGATAATAAGACTGAACCACAGAGCTTAATTAATTTACCTAGACCTAAAGGGCTAGAGTTGTTAATCTAACCCAGTCTGACTTTATAGTCTCGTTACACTGGTGTGAAACTTCAGTAATTTTAGATTGCTGATATCACTTCTCAAATATTTATACTCAAAAATGATGTAGGCTATAATTATCAGTATTCATTATTTTAGAAATTGAAAAATAGCCGGGTATGGAGCATGGCTTTAGTTCCAGTACTGGGGAGATGGGCAGACAGGTCTCTGAGATCCAGACCAGCCTGATCTATAAGTAAGACACCTAAGGGGATTGGGGGCAGACATTTTAGGGCTCTAAAGAAGAACTGATTAAGAGCATATACTGCTCTTCCAGAGGATCCGTTTGGTTCCTGGCACCCACTTGATAGCTCACAACAGTCTGTAACTCCAATTCCAAAGATTCCAACACACTCTTCTGCCTTCTGTAGGCACCAGGGACACACAGGGTACACAGACACATGTATAGGTAAAATAATTAAACACATAAATAATTTTAAGGTAACAGTTTTCAATTACTAGTAGTTAAAGAACATGAACTGCTCTAGTAGCACTTATGAGTACTCAGAATTGTCTATAACTCCAGCTTCAGGGGATTAAGTGCCCTTTCTGGCCTCCAAAAGCATGAGTACTTACAGGGGCTCAGAAAAGTACACATGATTTTAAAAAATAAATAGCAGTACCAAAAGAAAAACCTAAATAAGAATAATAGTTTATATGTACAACTAACTGGACACTGGGCAATCTGGCATCTAACTGTGATCCCAATACTTGAAAAGTGAATTCAAGGTCATTAGCTACATAGCAAGCCTTCTCTACATTAAGACCCTATCTTTTAAAAAAAATAGTATTTATGCAAATATATACAAACATGCATATAAATACAACCTATTGGGTATAGACCATGATATGAAAAAGAGGAGTCACTTCAATGTCTAAGGAAGACAGGGTTAGCCATGATGGTTCATACCTATAATCCTAGCACTTGAGGGACTGAGGTAAGAGAAATGTGTTGAGACTTTGAAGCTAACTCAGGTTTTAGAGAATTTGTTTTCGTTTTTGTTTTTGTTTTTTCGAGACAGGGTTTCTCTGTATAGCCCTGGCTGTCCTGGAACTCACTCTGTAGACCAGGCTGGCCTCGAACTCAGAAATCCGCCTGCCTCTGCCTCCCAAGTGCTGGGATTAAAGGCGTGCGCCACCATCACCCGGCGAGAATTTGTTTTCAAAATACTGTAGTTCTAATGGTCAATAAATTGAAGCAGAAGGGTTGAAATTTTGAAGCTAATCTAGGCTACATACTAAGACTTTATATTTTAAGAAAGGGTCTTATCTAGCCCAGGCTTAATATTAATTCTTGATGCTTCTGCCTCCAGCTACCATATGTCCCCAATTCTAAGCATGTTTTCGTATCAAACTTCAGTTCTTGTTCTAGTTGTTCCTGGGAGTTCTGATGAAAATTGTATTTCATAAAGAATTTTTGATGTTATATGTTGTGCAGAAATACTTATTTAAGCTATAACTTAACCCTATATACAGGCTGACAAACCAAGGGGCTTTGCCAGAGGTCTTGATCCTGAACGAATAATTGGTGCCACAGACAGCAGTGGAGAATTAATGTTTCTCATGAAATGGTAAGTGTGCAACCAGTTGTGTTGTTTTTTTATTTTATACTGTGTGCATGCATGCATGCATGATGGCAGGGGAGTGTGTATATCACAGTACGTGTTAGAGGACAGTCTCTCTACCTGTGGATGTGGATTCCTGAGTTCAAACTTCGGGTGCCAGGCTTGTATGCCAAGTATCATTAACTGCTAAGCCATCTTACTGGCCCTCATTAAACATAAAAGAATAGATAACATTGGTTAGGGTGTGTGTGTATTTTGGGGTAAGTGGGAGTTGGCAGGGGTTAAACAGGGTCTCGCTCTGTAGCCACCCTGGCTTATGTGGAATTCTCTATATAGTCTAAGCTGGCCTCAACTCAGTGTTCTGCCTGGCTTTGCCCCCGAAAGTGTGAGGATTAAAGGCTAATTTCTATGGAAGTTATATGAAAGGTTTCTTAAGTAGGGTGGAATGTAATTATCCAAGCATAGTGGCTCATGCCTGTAAACCCAGCCGGCTAAGGTAGGGTTGCCATGAGTTAGTGAAAGTTGAAAGACAAATTCATAGCCATACTAACCTCTCTAGTAGCATTTAGCATTCATTTTGATTTAATTATGTATTGAATGGATCTCAGCATACAGAATGTAACCGTTTAACAAGTTTCTTCCCTCCAAACAGGAAGGACTCAGATGAGGCCGACTTGGTACTGGCAAAGGAGGCGAATATGAAGTGTCCTCAGATTGTCATCGCCTTCTATGAGGAGAGGCTGACTTGGCATTCTTGTCCTGAAGATGAAGCGCAATAATTGTTGACATTTATATATATATATTTATATATATATAAAATCTGGATCTTGGGTTTTGAATTACTAGTGTGGAAAAAATAGCATTCTAATGAAAATCAAGTTTGATATGCTGGTTTTGAAAGTATTGACAGTAGTTGGGATATTTTTGGTTTTTGTTCTGCATCAAACGGCACTGATTCCTTTGAGCAAGTAAGAGCTTTCTGTAGTTGCTTCCTTTAACAATAGAATATTTGATACCATGTTGTATTTCCTCAGCTTTGAAGAACAGCTTTTCTTAACGCTGGGGAGATTTTACAGTCACTATTCAGTCAGAACTTACTTTTAACTAGGACACAGAAGGACCATTCTGGGGTTTGTTTGTTTGTATGCGGTGTATGCATTAAACACTTACATAACTTGTTTGTTTTGTCTTGCTTTTAATACTCAAAAGAACTGAAGATGAAAATGCAAGTTTGTGAGATTCTCTTGTTGTGAACATTTTCCTGAAACCATAACCTTTCAAGTTAAGCAGATTCTGCAATTTTTTAAAAGCAACCACCTGAGAATTGATGTATTATCACGTAAATACAGTGGTTCATTTACAGAATGTTATCCACTTCCCCTTCAGAAAATGGAATTAGACAAAGTAATAGTGTGACTTAATAACAAGACTTGGGCTGAATGTGGTGGCGCACACCTTTAATCCCAGCACTCTAGAGGCAGGTGGAGCTGCCAGCTGGTCTACAGAGGCATGTCCAGGTCAGCCAGTCTGTATAAAGTTTCCTCTGGTGAACCATTCCTTTGTAGAAAGATAAAATCTGTACTAAAAGGTTATGATTTATGGAATCTGATGTGGAAATAGAATCATGGTTGGAGCTGACGTTGGCAATTGAAGACCTGCTGACTAAGTGAGTGAACAAAATTTGCTAATATCAGTGACCTGCATGCTTTTCCTTTACCCTGACTCATTCCTTACTGGTAGGATCAATCTTTTCAGTATTTGGGTTCTGGTTCAATGAGCCAGAAAAGTAACTTTGTAGTATCAGAATGTCATCCAACTGTATATTTACTTTATTGTAAATAATGGTGAACAGTGGTCAATAAATAGTTTTATATTCCTTTATGTGGTGACTATTTTTGTTATTGTCAGTTTACTTTGTTATAAGGGTTAGAAACACCTACAGAGTTTATCCTTTATTTGTTTTTGAGACGGGCCTCTTTGTATTTATGCTTTCCTTGAACAGTCATCCTCTCTGTTTCCCAAGTGCTAGGAAAGGTTTTTGGTTTTTTAAACCTCACATCAGGTTAGACTTAAACTTCTGGTGTTCCTGCTTTTACTTTATGAGTACTGGAACCACAGATATATATTATGACACATCTTATTTATGCATACTTGTACTTATTTACTCACTGTCAGTATGGGCTGGGTAGTCCCAACAGTTCCCATCTGCGCAATAGAGGTTTCATGAAGCTGGAGCCATCCTGGCCTAGTGCTGATGATGTTGGGAGACCTAGGAAACTCAGAGTGTGATGGAAGCTTCATGGACAGGCCAACTAAACCTGAAGCAAAGACGCCAGGCAATACTTAATCTTTGGATCTCCCTTATTATTTATGTTTTAAGATTTTGCTTTTAAGCACTGACTGCTCTTCTGAAGGTCCTGAGTTCAAATCTCAGCAACCACATGGTGGCTCACAACCATCTATAACAAGATCTGATTCTTCTGGAGTGTCTGAAGACAGCTACCGTGTACTTACATATAATAAATAAATCTTAAAGAGATTTTGCTTTTAATTATGGGTGCGGTGAGTGCCAGTACCTTTAGAGAATGGGGGACAACTCGAGTATCTGGAGTTACAGATGATTGTGAGCTACCTAGACTGGATGGATGCTTGGAACTGAACTCAGGTGGTCTGGAGGAACAGAAAGTGCATCTCTCCAGCCCACCTTGGACCTATTTATATCTGGGTCACTGTTGGAAGGGCTGCACACTCTAGGGAGAGTCTTTACCCTCAGGTAATCTTTGCAAATACCCACATAAACCCACACAGAGACATTTCTATTCCTAGCCCATCAAGGTATCCTTGAACCTTAACATGTATTCATCTTTTCAGGTTCTTAGTTAGGCAGTACTTGTTGAAACTATCAGGAAAGTAGGCTTGTTTTGTTTTGTTTTTGTATTTTTAAAGATTTATTTTATGCCAGGCAGTGGTGTCGCATTCCTTTAATCCCAGCACTTGGGATGCAGAAGCAGGCAGATTTCTGAGTTTGAGGACAGCCAGGGCTATACAGAGAAACCCTGTCTTGGAAAAAAAAAAAGAAAAGAAAAGAAAGGGAAGAATGGCAGAGAATAGAGAAAACAGCCAGAATAGCAGGGCTATGCAGGAAAGCTAGTAGTAGCCCCTGTGGGCTGGAATCCCATGAACTGGATGGAGTATAAGGAAGTTGAGAAGGGCTAGGATGTGAACTAGCATAGACTTTAAGATGTGTAGCAAGTACTTTAGATACTGAAGAAAATTGGTGGCCAGCATGTGCTTTGATATGCTGATAGGCACCACGGGTGCCTATACATCCCTTGCCAGAGGGAAGGGAAATGACTCATTAGCAGATGGAAACCAGTTCCACAAGTTTCTGAGGAATGCTGCCAGAAATCCTCTCTAGTCCAGGTTGAGCCCCTTTCTGGATACTTGAACTACCTTTTGGAGTTTGGGAAATTGGTCTCCTTTGGACCTGACTACATGCGTCATCATGCCTGTGGTGCCTAAATGATGTATTTTAAAAAGGAAAATAATTTGGTTTCAAGTATGACTATACCTGACTTCAAGTGATATTACAGTCAACAAAAGCAACATGTAGTGACACAAAAACAAACCTAAATAAATAGAACAGAACAGAAAATCCAGGTGTAGATCCGTGAAGATCCATGAAGATCCGTGTAGATCCTGGTCTTTGACAAAGATGACAAAATACTGGAGAATGTTAGAGCCCAGACACTCCAGATGCACTCTGTCCCCTCACAGCTGCTGCAAACAGCTGACAAGATCACCTCCAGCTACAGTCTACCTGCCTGCTTTCACAAATATATAAGTATTTCTCTGCTCTCCTAGTTTCTGGGAGTGGTCCCTTTCAGATTACAAAACCATAAACAGAAGAGCTACCAGCAAGGACAAGTGACCTGTTACATCACATAGTAACTAAGCTCATTGTTCTTCCTGATCCCCTTATCCTGAAATGTGCTTGAGATCTTCCTTCAAACCCTTGTCTCAGCTGAAATACAGAAAACACAATGTTTCAACCTGATCAGATAATGTCAACTGACCTTGGCTCCATTTTCTGTGGCACACGACCTCCCCTCCTCACCCCATCCCAACTCTCTCAAAAGCACCAGGTTGTCCTAGGCAGGCTGAAGGTTTTTGCTTCTGAACTCACAATTATCTCTGAATCCCCCGAAGAACAATCTTGTTTCTCTGGAATCCTGTTTCTTCCTAAACACCTAACAGAAAAAGACAGCCTCTTTTTTTTTTTTTTTTTTTTTTTTTTTGGTATTTTGAGACAGAGTTTCTCGGTGTAGCCCTGGCTGTCCCAGAACTCACTCTGTAGACCAGGCTGGCCTCGAACTCAGAAATCCACCTGCCTCTGCCTCCCAAGTGCTGGGATTTGAGGCCTGTGCCACTACTGCCTTGCTAAGATAACCTCTTGAACAGGTGGTTCTGAAAAGAACTGGATACCAGCTGCCATTCTGGTTTACTTTCAACATGGGACAAACACCATGACCCAAAGCCACTTAAAGGAGGAAAGGGAGTTTTTTCAGCTTTCACAGTCCCTCACTGAGGCAAGTTAGAACAGGAACTCAAGCAGGAGTCACGGAGGAATTCTACTTGCTGGCTCATGCTTGGATACTTCAGGTTCTAGTACAACTTGAGAGTATCTGCCTGGGACGGTGCTACCCACAGTAAACTGTGCCCACCTACATCAACTAGCAATCATGACAGAGTGCCGCAGACAGGCCAACCTGAGTCAGGCAATACTCAATTGAGACTCCTTCTCAGGCTATTCTAGGCTATGTCAAGTTGACAATAAAAGCTAGCCAGCACACCTAAGAGTAGAACAACACATGGCCCTTCTCTGCTTCTCAACAAAAAATAAACTCTAAATAGATCAAAGACCTTGATATAAAATCAAGGACCTCTAAAACTGCTAGAAGTAGAGAAGTTTCAAGATGTAGGAACAGGTGTAGTACGATTTATTTGGGGTACCTGGCCCTATATCATCAATAGCTTAGCCAACTGACTCTGGGAGTATTAGCTGTTGGAAATGCTTGCTCCTATGACCTTCAATGTCAGTTGCCTCTTGGAGAGTATATAAAAAGCAACCAGAAGGTAATATAGCAGAGTACAATGAGGGTCAGAGGAGAGTAGGCTCCAGTCAGCACAAGAGTAGGTTACAGGAGACAGAAGAGTAAGTAAGGTCAGTGAGTAAGGTTTGAGAAGACATTTGGTGGGCTGGAGAGATGGCTCAGCGGTTAAGAGCACTGACTGCTCTTCCAGAGGTCTTGAGTTCAATTCCCAGCAGCCACATGGTGACTCACAACCATCTATAATGAGACCTGATGCACACTCTTCTGGTGTATGTCTATAGACAGTTACAGTGTACTCATATGAATAAAAATAAATAAATAATATTTAGAGAGAGAGAAGACAGTTAGTGACAGTTGAGACAAGAGAAGCTGAGCCAGAGAAGATATTATTAGAAAACAAGAGAAGAACCCACACAAAGTAGTGAAAAAAATAATGAAAAGCTACATACAAGTAGAAAGGCTTTTCATTCATTAGGAAAGAAAATTGTAGTGTGTAGTGTCTACTACCCCACTTTAAGCTCTAGGCAGGGAGGCAGAGGCAGGTGGATTTCTGAGTTTGAGGCCAGCCCGGTCTACAGAGTGAGTTCCAGGACAGCCAGGGCTATATATAGAAATCCTGTCTCAAAAAAACAAAACAAACAAGCTCTAGGCAGAATGCACTATTAGCCATCTTCTTGGTTCCCTTGGATCAGAGGATGAAACACACACACAACTCATTTTTAATCTGTCTCATGGCTCAGCAGCTGGGCTCTTCTAAGCATCTCCTTTACTCCTTGCTCAA
>JADRCC010548613.1:0-11266 GCA_019843855.1 Hylomyscus alleni
AAAAATGTCATAAAATTAGAGATGAAAACAAAAATTATCTTTTGATGATATTACAGGAATACTAGGAATATACAGGAAACTGAAGACAAGAGATAAAGAAAAATCTTCAAAACCTATTCAATTTAACAAAATGAAGAAAATACATTAGGAAGGCCCTTATTCCCACAGTCACATCGAAATCACTACAAGGTAAAGCAGGCTATTTATTCTGGGGCTGTGAAAATGGCAAAGTGTAAGAAAACTAATGGATAACATTTGGAGCAATAACAGTTTGCCCTTCTTATCTTTTGTACTGACTGATTTTATGTCAACTTGATAGAAGCTACACTCATCAGAAAGAAGGGGGCCTTAATAGAAAAGATGTTGCCATAATATCTGGCTGTAATGCATTTTCATAATTAGTGACTAATGGGGGAGGGCTCAGTCCATTGTGTCTAGTGCCATCCTTAGGCTGGTGGTCCTGGGTTCTATAAAAAAGCAGGCTGAGCAAGCCAGTAAGCAGCCACCCTCTATGGCCTCTGTATCAGCTCCTGCCTCCAGATTCCTGTCCTGCTTGAGTTCCTGTCCTGACTTCCTTTAATTGTGAAGAATGCTGTGGAAGTGTAAGCTGGATAGACACTTTCCTCCCCAAGCTGCTTTTCATCACGCAGCTGAGCTTAGGCACTGCAGCATAGAGGGAAAGGACTGGCCTCTCAATAAACTGCTGGAAAGCTGCCATGGTCTTGAAGCACACAGGAAAAGCAAGAGGTAGTTTAATACTTGCTATATGAGGAAAAGCTTGTAAATTCAATTACATTAATAATGAAAATAAACACCACAAACCTCATGACATTTGTAACATATGACAACATAAAGATTTAGTAATAAGAATCAATAAAAACACCATGAGTCTCATATTTCTAACATATAACATCAAGAATTAGTACTAAAAATTAATAAAAACACCAAGAAGCTCATATTTGTAACATGGTATCAAGAATTAGTACTAAGAATCAATAAAAATACCACGAACCTTATATTTGTAGCATATGCCATCATAAGAATCAGTATTAAGAATCAATAAATGGAGGCAGGCGGATCTCTGAGTTCAAGGCCAGCCTGGTCTACAGAGTGAGTTTCAAGACACCCAGGGCTACACAGAGAAACCCTATCTCGGAAAAAAAAAAATCTCAGAGCTGAGGCTGTGAACTGATACAGGTCTTCACTCTCAGCAGATGGACTATCAAGTTGTTTTACTGTGCAACGCAGAGGATAAATGCTCCACAGCCTTGTCATTCCTGTGAACCATGCACCTTCTGAATGCTCAAAGCGTAGCCTTTAAAAAAAAAGTGATCTCACCGGGCACTTTTTGTGATAACCTGTTTGGTAAAACACTATCAGGCAACTGTGACATTTATGTGGTCCACCAGGGGCTCCTCAGTCATCGCACAGAGGCATCGAGTGCATGAACTTCTTCCACACTAGTGGTCATGTCTTACTACGACACGAGTGTGGGTTGGTCTGATGTTAATGGCGGTACCGGTATGAACACTAGTGTTGCTATTGGAGGTTGAGAGGATCCTGTCCCTGCCACCCTGTGACTTGTGAGGCCTGAGCCTCCTGACTGTCTTCTAAGAAATAAAATATACAGTATGTAAATATGGTTTCTCCCTACAATCTCCAAACAGTGATTAAAACATACATTTTTACCACATGGGTGAAAAATATTATACTAGACATGTAATTTTTACTGATTTAAGCAACAGAATAAAGCCAAAGGTTTTTGTTTGTAGATCACTTAGTTTTCAAATGGTTTATCTATGTAATCATTAGCCCATTTTTCTCTAGAAGTGTTTACATTTTCTTCATAAATTATTAGATTTCTCAGTTTGTTGAGAGTATTAGTCCTTTTCTGCTGGTTATATTAAACACCACTTATCATTACTTTCTCCCTTTGGTCCAGCCAAAACATGAATAAACTTTTAGGCAATACAAGCTTTATGCTCTCTCTATAGCTCACTGTTTGATATACAATTTTTAACATATAATTTTTAAAGACATACCTTTGATATAACATAAATCTAGTCATTGTGAACATTAACTAACAAGCACACTAACACACTTGATGAGAGAAGGAACATAAATGCCCACAGCTAGCAGCTTCTCTAGAAGGCCATTAGCACTAGACAGACAAGCAGAGATTCTGACTTACACATTTGAGCAGGTGAGCTCGGAGAGAACAACAATGTGGAGAAAGTCGCCCAAAGCAGAGAAAGCCAAGCCACTGATGTAAAACTGCACAGCCAAGGAAGGCTGCAGGGGCCAGGCTCGCTTACCTTAGTCTTCTCCTTCCTCCGCCAACTCTGTTTCTTTGTGCACTACCACCCTTGTGACTGACATATCAGGGTGCTGCTCTCTGGCTTCCCGTATGGCTTGAGCCAGTGCCTACCAGGGTCAGAAGAACAAGCAACTATGAGCTGAGTATTTGGCTCCACCCAAAGATGGCAGAATACATGCACCTTTATCAACCAGACACAAGCTCCAGCAAATTGTGTCCAGCTCTTGTGTCTTCCTTGCAGTAACAGGGACGTTTGTATTGGGGTTATGGCTCATTTCTGAGAATGCCTGCCGTTCTACACTTCCTGTCCTTCCTGCGGACCTCCAAGAGGTGATGCATGCAGGACAGCTCCATGGCTCTGAAGCCTCTGTTCTCTCTGGGTACTGTGTGCACTGTACTGTACTGAGTTTTGACTTGTACTCACATTAGGAGAACATGGTTTTTCTCTGAGTCTTATATAACTCTTACCTGGAGGCTCAGACTAAGGCAATAAAGATTATTTTGAGGTTTGCTGTATGAATGTAGGTAATGATGTCACCAAAACTGTAGTGCCTCATCTGGACACTCATGTGTAGTCACCACCCAAGCAACACAGAACTCCAAGACATGAGACCAGGCCTCCTTGTCTTTGCCATCTAATTTAAACATTAACAGAAAAAAAAAATGCCTATAAACCTATAGGAGATAGAAACAAGAGCAGCAATAACAATAAAAGCCATCACTAAGAGAAAGAGCAGATGGACCCTGCAGGCCCTTCTCTGCAGCTGAAGACCCAAAGGTTGGCGCTGTTTCCCAAGCCCAGGCAGCCACCGAAGAGGATCCAGTGTCAACTCCACTGCTGCATGGTCTCTTCCACGGACATGGTAGGGAGAAAGAATACCTCTGTCTCATCAGAGAGCAAGCTATGTAACATGGAAAGACCCTATTTTTGAGAGACATATCTTCCTTAATTATTGCCAATTTTATTTGTAAAGGTTTAGGGGAAAAATAAAGAAAACAAAACCACACAAGAAAGAATCTTAAATCTTAAAAAAATCTTAAAAAAGAATCTTAAATGGAAAAATTCCTTCAGAGAAATTTATGTTCCTTTCATTTTTACCAAAATGCAAATTTTCAGCATAGATGTGAAAAGCATTAAAATATAATTCTGTGTACAAAATAAAAATAATTCACTAAATTTGCCCTTTTTTTACACAAAATGTTAAAGTTAAACTTTTAAAAATAAAAAATCTTAAAGAGAAAAACAAAACAAAAGAAACAAACAAATAACCCCCAAAACCAAATTCCTCTAAGGTACAGGTCTTCTCACTGTGTAAAGAAACTGTGTAGTTGGAAACAGCAAAAAGCCCCACAGTGTTTCTTTTCCCTGGGGGCCTGTCTGTGGGGACAAATGCATTGCCAGATCACATTACAGCTTCTTTCTGGTGTAAGGCTATGGAGCACACCTTGAAGCTTTGCTCATTAAACTCAGGTACAGCTAACAAGGGAAGAGCAAGAGCCATGCTCAATGCCTGATACACTTGAATATGTATAGGTTTTTTGCCTGCACATATGCCTGTGTGCCCATATATGCTGGTGTCCCTGGAAACCAGAACAGAGTGTACAGTCTCCTAGAACTGAGTTACAGAAGGTTATGATCCACCAAATGGGTGCTGAGAAGCAAGCCCAGGTCCTCTGGAAGAAAAGTGTCCTGTAACCGTTGAGCCACCTCTTCAGCACGTATCTTAAATTATGCCTGTAATCCTTTTATTCTATATTAACTCAAGAAATCAAATGCAATAACATATTAAAAAGATATTATTATGGCAACAATAAAGATCATGAGAAAATATCACTGTCAAATTCACAGGAAAAAATGTGAACCTGGGCCTCAGTAGACTCAGTTAGTTTTGAACTTCATGGATTCCTTCTAGTCTAGTCTCCTGGGAGTGGACCTAGGACAATGGGCTGCACCACCACACCAGACTGAGAGCTAGCTGTTGTATTAGGAAGAAATAAGCTCAGAAGAGAAACTATAGGTTGTTCACTCCAGGAATGGAGCAGGAATCATGAGCAGCACAGAATGAAATTGCTGAGCTGGAGCCTACGAGAGCATACCTCTCAGACGTGCCAACATGAGGAGGCATTTCTTCTTGCATCTCGCTCGTAGAGGAATAGCCTACGATTCCTCTGAACACAAGGAAGGAAGTGGAAAGGTGTCAACGGTGTCAGGGCCACTGTGTAATCAGCATCATGGTTTGGCAAGAAAGCCATTTTCATTAAAGCTTCCATAGTTCCAAAGATCCCAACAGCTTTAAGGAGGACATGAGCCTATCACAGGTTCCCAGTGGGGAGTGTCCAGATCGGGCCTCACTTTAGCAGCTGAAGCCTGGGAGATGCCATGGTCTCACAGCCATGGTTAAGGCTGCTGAGTCATCCTTCTTATGTTATTTTCCTATCCAGATGTTTCATATTTGTTATACTTGCCTTTCACAAACAATGCTAAATGTGAATTTTCAAGGCAAATAGGCTAAAAGGTGAAACACAGAACTGAATCCAAGAGTCGCTCAGCTGGGAAAAGTCCTTGCAAAGCATGGGAGGGTCTACATTTTGCAGGGGAGAGAGCTAAAGAAACAATGGCTGGGAAAATTCACATCCTCCTGCTTACAGTGCTGAAGGAACTTAAGTAAACAGCTCTTGAGCAAGAAGTCTAGAGGGAAATGAAGAGTCAGGTAAGCTCCATTTCCAGGTCAGGGGAGTCCAGATCCCAGAGGGCAACAGTGGACACACCTCTGTCTGGGACACCATAAGCCTCACTTCCAAGACAGGATGAGTATACTAGCCACCTCCTAGAAACCCCTCATTCTAAGTTCTCACTGAGCACCCACAACAACTTTATCTCTAACCTCCAGAAACCAAAACAAACCAAGCAAATGAATCCCTGTAAATTATGGAACATGTAATTAAAATATCATGCTTACAAACATCACACACAGAGCCTTTCTCAAGCTTGCAGTTCTTCTATCTAACAGTGGCCTTCTTGGAGACCACACGTCTACCATTTGCTCCTCTTCTCTAGCAGATGCAATCCACTAAACACTTCTTTTCCTTTCTTCAAGTTGTGAAACAACAACAATAAAACCTTGTTCTCCTTTTTAAAAATCAGTTAAAAGAAAGAAAGAAAAAAGCCAGAGAGCTAGAAATACAAGAGAGGAAGAAAAGAAAGAAGGAAGGGAGAAAGGAGGAGGAAGAGGAAGAAGGCAGCAACAGACTCTTCTCATCGCTTTATCACCATTATAACAAGCATTATACTTAGTTTAACTATATAAACAAATAGATAAATAAATAGAATCAATATACATTTTCATCTTAAGAGAATATTAGATAATCTTTTCTTCTCTCTACTACTCCAAATTATAATAGGGAAAAGTCCTTAGTAGTCAATAGCCCAACTTTTTCTTTTGCTATAAAAATGCCTTGAAAATATTTAAGACATAGGCATAAGAAGTCTTGGTGGCTTCTGCTTTGTTTGATTTTTAGGGAAATGTCAATAACTGCCATCTGTTTTAAAATGTGTGACTGCTTGTCCCTTCATTGGTCACCAGAAGTCCTCACTCTCTTACATGTCACTGCAGTTGATGATGAACAATACGTCATGTTTTTTGCCAATGTGCTTAGGACCTCTCACAGGACAGGACACTCCAGGCTCAGAAGTCTTTCCCCTCTAAGAAGGGAACTGGACTCCAGACTCCATCCAGGATGTACCAGGAGGCGACCATACACAGACGTGACAGGAAAGGTGTTTACCTGATCATGATCCAGAGCTGCGTCTCCTGTGATCACAATGCGTTTCTCAATTCGTGTTTCAGAGATTCCACCTTTCACAGTCTAAGGTCAGAAAGAAGAAGAGGCGATAACTGGAGCTGACAAGTGGAGAATAAAGGCAAAGCCCAGCTTCCACCTGTCACCATCTTAAGACCAGAACACAGAGCAGTGCAAGACTTGGGCTCTAGATATTTCCTGTGCTGTACTTCTCAATTCAACAGAGTCTTATTGCTAGAACATGTATGCAGTATCATACATGTTCTCTGACTGAAAGCAACCCTGAAAATACCAACATTCTGGTGAGATTAAATGGAATAAAGCCATATTAAAATCTAAGTCTTTCCATTGGAAAAACTCCCTACGTTTCTTCCCTATCAGTTGGCCAACGTATGAAAAGGAAAGTAGAAAGAAGAAAAACCTGTTTGGGATTTACAAACACTGTTTGGGACTTACAAACACTTTTGATGGGTTTTATATTTAGGCATTTATTTGATACTATAGTTCTGATGCTTGGTTCCAGTCATACAAATTCATTTCATGAGTTCATTCAATTTAGTGCAACTAAAAAGAATATTTGCATTTGATTGAAGACAAGGAAAGCAAATGAGATTTTCATTAAAGGTTTGAGCTGATGATTGCTTCCGTGTGTGGCTGTGCATGTGAACAGGTGATGCAGAATTCTAGGGTGAAAGAGGCCCTGCATGAATGGCCTCACAAGGGTTACTGCTCAGGTGCAGCTCAGAGTAGCCAGGGCATGCTGGAGATGCTCTGAGATCCTTGAAACAGAACACAGCCAAGAGTCCTGAGCAAGCACACAGGCAACCTCTACAACCTTCACAATCACATACCAAGTCACAAGCAGTGGCACGTAACTGAGAAATAATGCTTACCACTAGCTTTACAATTTGTTAGAATGAGAACCAACATACACTGCATTTTTTAATTCACAAAATTTCTTGCTATTTTTGTTTGCTTCTTTAAATTACTGTCCAGAAACATGGGGTGGAAAGGGGCATAACAGATACATTTAAGACCATTAAGCACTAATACAATGTGAAAAGAGAAGCAAAATGAAATGCTGGGAAGTCAGACTTGAATGCACTGGCATGCGGCAGAGTTGGCTGGAAGCTTCCTCCCAGGCTCTCAGGAGGTCTGAGGTGATCGTTGATTTTAGACATCCACGCCCCAGATGCAGCAGACGCTGTCAGGCTGGAGACTATGCGTGATGCAGTATTGAATGTTTAGAAGAGGCTCTGGGTAAATGTCAAGTCTACATACTAGGATTTAAATAAACGAGAGAAGCCTCACAGCTTACTTACTAAAGGACTACTGTCTACGCAGCTGTCTTAAATATACTAGTCATATTTTTACCCCCTTGTACTTTATAGAACTGAAATTTGGTTCAAAACAATTTGTCATTAGAGGCTAATTTCTTGAATAATTTAAGAAGGATATTTCAGCCTGCTGGCACTGTCTGTGTCTTACTTAGAAGTGTGTAAAGGAACAAAGGAGCGATACAGAAAAGATCTGTTTGGCATGTACCATCCTCTCCCTAGGGCTTCCCTAGGCCGATTTACCTTGGTGATGTGTGTGGTTGTCGTTGTGGACGCGGACTCAGATGTGATGGTTTGTGCGGTCAGTAACACGCCCGAATCACCATCAGCCCCACCGTCAATCTTTGGACAGTTGGAGGAAAAATACAAAGTAATGCTTAACTTCCGTCATGTCAGAAAAGACACCCCCGCCCCCACTAAATATGCATCTTCTAAGAGCTCCACAGCTGGCAGGAGAGCCTATCCTCCTCTCCTCTGTATGTTGTAGTGGTGTTCATGGTCCAGAGAGCAGCTAGCACTGAAAACAGAGCTGTGAAAACCATGATGTACAGAAACAAACCATGTCAGAAGGAGAAAGGATGAAGGAGTGGGTGGGACTGTCAGTCAGACAAGAGGAAAAAGCATTTGTAGAAGCAAGAAAAAGAACCTGAGAACCAGAGGAAGACGTTTTCACAGTGACCAGAAGTACTGGCTTTGCTACTGTTTTTAAGCACAGGTGGGTAAAAATAGGTAAACATTTTCTCAGATTACTCAGTAATGGAACCTGTTGAGGACAGACTGATCTTGGATGATTCGGTTATTTACTTCTCTTGAAAATATTCCGTAAAACATACAAAGTTCTTACAATGGTTGATATCTCATGAGTATACATATATATATGTACATAATAATATTGTATGTGTATATACATACACACACACATATACATATATACATATGCCATTGTATACATTTTTAAAAGAGCTACTTTGTTTAACACTGGAAGAGGCAGAATATTCTAGAGTCTGCCAGGAAAAACAAAGCAAGTTAATAGCTTAGTTATGTGAGAATCCCAAACACAGCTCCCTATTTCCTGACATGAACACAAGGAAGCTTCTCAAACTCACCTCAGGCTCCTGATGCCCTTTCTAAGAGGCTTACCACACTGCAGACCTAGTCAGAGCAACATTCTCAGACCTGCCCACAGTAGGTTTGTTTGCTCTTATGTGGGATCCATGCACACATGCTTGAAACTGTTTTGATAACTATTGCATACATGTATACATTCAGTCTTAAACTACTTTGAGACCTGACATTCTTCACCACACTGCAATCCTACCAGAGAAAGGTAAATTATTTATCACATACATTTTTACACAGGTTCGTTTGGAAATGATGAACTCTTTTGTTCCATTTCATCTGTTGATTTCTGTATGCATGTCTGTGGAGCTCAGAGGACAGTGCCAGCTGTATTCTTCAACTCCTCACCCACCTTGGTTTTCAAGCAGAGGCTCTCACTGACCCTAAAGGTTACCAATTTGAATTTGGCTGCACTGCCCAGGAACCCTTCTTCTTAGCACCGAGATTACAGGTTTGTACTACTTTGGAACAAGGGATCTAAACTCGGTCCTTACACTTGTGTAGGAAGTACTTTACCATAAAATTAAGCAATCTCTCAGCTTTCTTATCTAAACATATCTTTGCAGAGCCAGAGTCTGTAGCGCTAAAATCAAATATGAGGCTCCTATCATCACTTGGACACTGTTACATGGAACCCACCACACATGTCTACGGTAAATGACCCAGAGTAAAAGAGAGACGGTATGTGGATGCCTCTAATGACAGAATAAAATCTGAATTTATTTGGTCTGCCTTCAATGAAGTCAGTACAGTGGGGAGCTTATAACTCTACAAGTCTACATAAAATATCACATCTAGTAAGCTTTCCAAGGTCATCTGATTCCCAAGAATGGGCACATTTTTTAGATACAATAGGCCAGAAAGGCCCTGCAGTAACAGGATAGAGCTCGTGCAGTCTGTTTTAACCATGTGCACAGCTCTCCTGGGGAAGTACCAGGTCACCAACATGTACTCCCTCTCCTTCTCTACCTAAGGTTTCTCTTTAGGCAATTGGGACTGACTGTAGCTCTCTGTCTAGTCTAAGATAGCAACAGAGCTAATCATATTGCTGAACAGTTACAATGTATGAAAAGTTATGTCAAAGCCAAGAACAGGTGAAGATGCTGAAAACAGAAATACTCGTACTAAACAAGAAACGGGATTCAAATAGGAGAAATCGTGAGCTTTGTACCTGCGGAGACTCATAGGTGATGGTTTTGGTCTCAGTTTGAACAATGGGGACTTCCTTGGTGGAGATTTCTGTCCTTTGTGAAGCATCAGAAATTGTTACCATCTCTGTTTTTACCACTGGTGGCTGAGGTGGAAAAGGAAGGGAAAGATAAATTCTAGTGGTCATGAAATAGAAGTGTTTAAAGGAACCTTCAAGAATAATTGTTAAAAAACATCCAAACACATACTCATGCATGGAAAGTAATAGTAAAAGCAAATAAAGTAAAAGATATAAAAGATATATCTCCTTCAATTATATCTCACACACACACACACACACATGTACGTGTGTGTATGTTTGTGTGTATACGTGTATGTATACACACAACACACACACACGCACATACATACACACACACACACAAACTAAGCTAACACAGTGGCTCCCTAAATTGCATTACTCTTCAGACTGTGCTGGTCTTAAACAATACAATGACACATGTATATTCTACTTTGGAAAAACTGAAAGATAACAGCGTGTACTGTACATAGGTAGGTAACTTTATCTTTATTGACGCTTAAAGAACCAAATGTGAAGACTTATTATTTCTGACTGTAAACTCCATGAGCCAAGATTTGCTCTTTTTCCCCCAATTTCTGACACCATTGTCATAAAGGATATCTTCAAGTATGAGTATTTTCAATCACACTCATCTGAAAGTTTGCTTTCTTTTGCATTAAGTACAATAAAATGTTATATCTAAAAGCAGTCAATCAGTGTTGTGTAAAGTGCTTTGAATGATTTTAAGCATGAAGAGAGGGCCAAAGTCTGTTAACCCTGCTGAGCATCCAAAGCATAGCAGACTAGAGCACTACCAAACGTTAGAGCATCCCTTTGAGAGAAAGCTCCCATGGGTATAACTACTTAAATGGAAAAGGTAGACCACAGTGTGCAAAAGACTCTCGAGGTGAAATATGAAATTTAAAGTAAACTATTTACTCCAAAACAAACCCATTTAAAGACTCTACACTCCATCAGAGAGAAAATGCTGATAAACCCTGACAACTGTGGGCATTCTAGAATGGAGAGCCATTCCTGTCCACGTAAACTATCATGAGTCAATGTCCCTCGAGATCAAGAACCAACTGAGAGGAATGTATGAGGTTTTCTTTCTTGAAAGTAAAAGGAGGAGACACATCCACTATAGACTGGTCCAGCAGTGAGGGAAGAGCGTGACTGTGTGCTTCCAGTGAACTGTTTAGTCAGTCCTTGGACTCCAAGAAGAAAGAGACAGAACCAAAGCACACTCTCCCCGCACTCTGAAGACAAGTCCCAGTGGTACTCAAGAAATAACATCCTCCCCACTGCCCTACACTCTCCTCACACTCTGAAGACAAGTCCCAGTGGAACTCAAGAAATAACATCCTCCCCAGTGCCTCCCGGCAGCTGCTGTGAGGTCTAAGGGAGTGAGAAGATGCAGGTAGTCACGTGCGGTCATCCCCTCAGGAGCGCACACTAAACCCACCGCCTCTCAACTCTCAA
>JADRCC010548617.1:0-11907 GCA_019843855.1 Hylomyscus alleni
AAAAAAAAAACATTAGAAACGGGAAGTGATTCCAAAACTGTTTTCATTGGTTGATTCATGGACACAGGCACACACAGAGTTGGCTATCATAACCTCTTAATTAGACACACTCATCAGCTGCAAGCATTTTGTTATTTTAGTTACCTCAACTCATAATTATGTGCAAGCAAAAACTGCCGAGGTAACTAAAGTGCAGAAGTCATTTTTAGTGTTAAATATTTGGTAATAGAGGAAGATGCTGTGGTTATTTTTTGAATTAGAACAAAGTTCACTGAATTGAAAAATACTCACCAGAATCGTGCCTCCTGAAGCTACTTAGATATCACTTCTCTCAGCTTCAAATTTTTACTTAAAATTCATCAGATGACTATAATGGAGCAGTCTTGGTTTAAGTTGTTTTCTTTTTTACTAAAAGAAATCCATCTAGGAGAATAGAAGGAAGGTCTACCTTCCTTTTTAATATAATATGAAAATAAGCCAAAAATTCTGTAAAAGACAGCTGGAAATTGGCTAATTTGGGGATAAAAAAGGTCATCACATTTATTATGGAGTCTGGGTATTCGCTTATCTCACATTTAGGCAGCACTCTTTGTGCAGTTTGTATAAGTTCCCAAGAAGACTGAGTAATATTCAACACTTTATAGATACCCAATAGATTTTTTGAGTTTTGAATAAACAAATCCAGCACTGTCATCGTTGAATTACAAATCCCCCAGGAAATGTTTGCCATTTTCAAAAAATTCAGGTTGATATTCTTCCACATGGGAAACTGAAAGCAGACACAGTAGATTTTTAAAATGAAAGCATAATATTCAAGGCATCACAGTAATTAGATTCATTAATTGTAATTAGAGAGTTGGGAGACAATCATCATGGATTCATCTACCACAGTTCAGGGAATTGCAACTATCCATGCCTCTAGAGTAAGGTTTCATATAGATAAATGTTAATGTAATACTGTAGAATTTGTAGTGTTGAGATAAACATATGAGAATTATTGTCTTTGGTTTTGTTAAATAATCTTGAATTTTGCTTTATATAAATAACCCTAAAAGGATATTATATGCTGTGGCATTCAGCATTTCAGACATAATGCCTCCATGTTTATATAATGTTTGAATGGAATGTTGAAATAAATAGGTGGTGTGTCACATCTATACGAGGGTAATTATTGTTCAGAACATATAGAATATTGTTTTCTGTAACATGGAACTTGAAATCCATTAAGCAATAAAGTGTGATTTATGTCCAGACCTAGCTTGAAGTTCTGCACTATTTAAGCTGAGTAGATATGATAGTTTAGCTGTCCAAGTGTGCTCTTGGCAATGAGCCCTGACCAACCTCTGGAAATTTGCACAACTTAGGGACAGAAATATACAGAATTGTAGGAAGCTGAGAATTGTAATCATAAAAATACATGGATGTATAATCTTGTTTGTAGAAACACTTTGTAAATAACAATTAATTAAAATTGTATGTGGGGCTGACTACTGCCTAATTTCTTCTAATGTCAAAGCCTAATTTAAAATATTTAAGGAGACAAACTACTTCAAATAAAGAAGTAAAAAATGTTGAAAATATTACTTTAAAAGCACACACAACACATGCATGCACTAAAATATACTGAGGTTGTTCTACAGAATTTTAATTTCCTTCTAGCTTATTTACCAGTCAGGTCACTGTGAGAACCTTTTTGGGTACTACTTACTTTTGGTCAGCACAGTCATGATTTGTGGGTGGAAATAAGAGTCAAACGTTATTCTGGGGATTGTATTCCTTGTTTTCAATAACCTCTGTCCTTTACCGTTCCCAAGAGCTTTGCATTTAGAATAGATTGGAGCACAATTAATTTAAAAACAACCGTAGCAGTACAACAGAAATGACACAGCAAGCCTTCCAGGACACACTCAGGAAGTAAGAGAAAAAGAACAGGGGTGAGTAGCAATTTAATTACTTTCTCTTGTGTGTTTACTTGGTGTGGGGCAAGGGCAGAGGAAGAAGGGCAATTACATTAACTGGTCTAGAAATTTTGCTACATAACCACTAAGAGTAAAAATCCTTGCAAATATTTTGCAAATGATTTAGTGTTGGCTAAACCCAATGCGAGTTTTTACCATGAATTCTCTATTTAAGAACTTTTTTTTTAAAATCCGGCTTTAAGAAAGAAAATGCAATCCATATGTTACGATTCATTCACACTTATCATATTTTGCGTGAGGAAGTTGGTGTCCAAAAACTTTGGGGGTTTTCAACCAGGAAGTTACATTTTATAGCACCAAAAAGGACATTAGGCCTGGAAAGTTTTTGAATTTGATTTAAATACAGACTCCAAGGAATCTGAGTGGGTTCTAAGTTTGGCAATGTGCCCTCACCCTAGTTAACATATTGATGGAGTTATATAGATTCTTATGCACACGGGTTAAAAGTCCAGCTGTTAATTCTGTTTTGATTTTGATACTAGCTAGATTCCTTTTGACTTCCTGGTTTGTTTGCCACGAGGAAACAATCGGCCACTTGTTTTATTATTCAAAAAAATTTTTATATACTGACCTATATCCTTAAATATACAATAAGTGTTATCAAATATGTAACAAAGCTGGTGTGTGGAAAATGCATAATTTTCCCTAAGGGCTGTTTGCTAATATGGAACACAGGCCTCTAAAATGTGATGAAAGGAAGGGCTGTGGAACAATGGGTCATGATGGCTAATTTTATAGGGAACACATGCATACGGTCTAATTGAAAACACATGGTGCCGCAGTTATAGGCAAGGGCTCAGAGAATTAGACAGGAATTCTGCTTCATAAAAAAAAAGCAAACAGTTCCTTCTTTCTCCTGCCTTCTTCTTCGAGGAAAAAGATCCCATTCAGTAATGCCAAAACAATTGCAAGGCCCACCCACAGGTCCTCGCATAAGGCTGCAATGCTCCTCCTTCAGGTATGGATGCCCTGCTGCGCTTGATGACTCAAAGATGGGATACGGCATTAGAGGTCCAGCTCCCAGGACGCATTTGTGTCTTTTATAGGCCATCTTTATTAGGTGCTGTCCAGAAGAACAGTATCGTGTGCTCTTGATTCCTCTGGAACAGGGGGCTATTGTTTTTATCTGCAGAGGGAAGGGAGAGCAGAGGATTCTACTCACGGCTCATTTTGAAGCAGAGACTTTGAGTTGGAAGTGGTTAAGCTGTGAAATCCTCTATTCCGACGAGCTTTGCGATTGGCAACACAGTAAACATCAAAGCAATTAGTGCTATAATCGTCTCGCTCGGAAAAAAAAATAGACAAAACTCTTTCTGCAAGGGTTACATGTATGTGCCAAGTTGACTGGGACAGAGTGCCCAGATATTTGGCCAAACGTTAGTTTTGGAGTGTGTGTCTATGATTGTTTCTATATGAGGTGTGAATAGGCAAACTATTTATAAATAAAATCAATTAGTTCTACCAGTGCTCCAGTGTGAATGGCCCTCGGTCTGTGCGCTGGGGCCTGGCTAGAAGGAAATACTGGCAAGCGAGGATCTGCTCAAGAGGAGAGGGGTTTTTTATTTTTGCTTTGAGGTCAGTTGCTTGATCCTCACTAAGACTTCATAAAATACAATTTTAGTTGATGGGTTCATTAAAATCCATAGTCTGTTCCCTAATCCTCTGGGCTCATCAAAATGACTCTCTGAGCACACAGTAAGTGTATTAACCTTTCTGGAACAAACTCACACTAATTAATTTAGTAGAAGAGGTTTCTGGAGAAGCTTCTTTTATTTGGAGATGGGGAGGGCATACCAGGATCGAACCCCTGGTCTCATACATGCTAAGCAGGTGTTCTACCCCTGACCTGGAGCCCTAGCCTGCAGACTCTTAAACAGCCTCTTACAATAAGCTTAGTTTCCTTTAAATGACTTGCAACAGAACATTGATTCAATATTTGACAGAAGTACGAAGACTGTTTCTGAATGCTGAGGACTATCGTAAACATTAACATTTCTGGGGACCCGAATTTTTGAAAGGGGAAGACAGCAACAACAATCCAAATGTCGAAACTTGGCAGAGGCCTTCCCTAGCATGCCTTCCAGGGCAGATAACACAGAGCCATCAAAGTACTTTGCGAACTCAGGCCTGAGGCCCTCATCTTTGCTCATTTCATCAAAGACACACTAAGAATTTCTTTCAGTGACCTACCCACATATCACCTCCTACTCCAGAGTAGGTCCGCATGTCTATCTTGTCTTGGTTTTATCTTCCAGAGGGCACATTATTTGTATGCCCCTGGTCTATGCTGCTGTCTGTCTTCAGCCTGAGGAAGAGGTGTCAGTTGTTTTGCTCCTGAAAGCAAATGGTGGGTGACAGTCATTCACCAGCAAGCTAATTGCAGAGCCCCCAAGCTCCTTCCCACTCACAGAAGGATGTCACAATGCAGCTGAGAGTGTTATCTCTGGGTAACCTTGACTCTTCTAACTTAAAAACATAGCTACATCATTTGCAAACTTGGAACTATTAATAGGAACAAATTGCTTTCAACAGACTGACAGACCATTGAATCTTGACCTCTTTATCTAGTGGAGAAGATAAGTGGTTATTTTGATCCCTTAAAATTCTCATATCTACGAAGATGGTAATGTGCATAGCACATAGGACAAGATGGAATTTGACTTATGTGACAAAGGAAGCAAATTTGAAACAATTAAGAGGAGTTCTCCCTGAAATTTTGTAGAACGTTCTATTTTAATATTTATTTATTTATTTATTTATTTGAGATGGTGTCTCCATACGAAGAGTATGGCCTGAGCCTCAGAGAGTGCTGGAACTAAAGACAAGCACCACCACACCAAATCCTTTCTGTATAATTTGAAAGAAAATCATTGAATCAACGCTTTACTTCCGGAGCATGTTTTCAGGGCCCAGAGAAATGGGATTATTTCAAAGCTTCTTAAATGTATGTCCCAAAAAGAAAAGAAAAAAATGATAAAAGTCAGAGCAAGCAAAGAAAATAAAACCTATAGTTCTCAGTAGGTTCGGCCTCAAAAAGATTAACTATCACCCACAGCTTTTATAGTTTTTATCAGTGAAAATGCTGGGCAATGGTGACTTAACTTTGGAACAGTATCTGTGCCTTTTCATTCTCTCTGTGTATTTGTGGGTCAGAAGGGAAGTCATTCGGGACTTGTATTTCCTGTCTCATCTTTTCCTTCTTCCTGTCCTGAAACTGTGGGAAATCAGCTTTAAAAATCACTGGAGAGAAACAGGCGTTAACTTGTCCATTTCCAAGTCGGCTCTTCTTCCAACACATAAGCCATAAAAGGCCTTAGTGTAAAAGGGAACTATCACTAAATTTAAAAATTCCAAAATTTATTTTAATTAAATAAGGATTCCTAATACTTATACATTTCTGATTTACTCATGACCATTTCCCTGGACAGCATCTGTTCCTTCTCCAGTACCTACTTCACTGATAAATCCCCAGAGAAGGAAGACGAGTGAATTTAGTTTCCAGACCTATCACCCTAGGTAGCTACATCTATACCTGGTACAGCTGGAGATACGATATTTTATCCTGAATCATATTAAGCCAAGAATGCAAACATTAAAATGTCTTCTTGTCTCAATCCTAAGTGGATATTTTTGCCTGTTAGGTTATTTGGAGACTTAGACTTTTCCTTTTCAAGGATAATTCCTTTAGTACTGTGTCTGAGACACTGAATTTGAGGAATGGCATTCTCTCATGGGTCTTCCCAATAGTTCTTTGGCAAAAATCTGCCTTCATAGTAGTCTCTGGGATGGATACTATAGAATAGGAGGGAAAGGCTTCACCATAGAAGAACAGACTTCTTGTCCTTGAAAAGCTAGCACTTGGTAGCTGAAAAGGCTATGTGATTGGATAGTGCTTCCCCTTTATTATATTCTCTATTTTCTTATCTTAAAAAAGAGTGAAGTGATTCCTTAGAGAAAGAAAAAGTCATGGAAATGTTCATGGAAAAATTTATGGAAGAGATACGAAAGAGCAGGCTGCATTTACTTACCGTGCTGGGAAAACCCGCCTCTTCTGAATATATGCTCTTCCATATTCAAAATAGCAAGGTGACCACTGTGAACAAGAGACATCGGTTCTTTAAGAAGTAGAGGGGAAGTGAATAATAGTGTGACTAATATTTTTCTTTAAACCAGTTACAGTTTTAGATGGCACCTTCCTTTTTCATTGTAAGTCATAGAAATGCCTGACCTTAGACTTGGGAATAACCACACACATTCTTTATCCAACCCTTGTAGCACATTGCACTGTGGATTCCCTAGACCCTACCATGACCATGAGCCTTAAGGCAGTTTTAGTTAATGTGTGCAGATTAATAAGCAGCATATGTGAAAGACGAAGCAAAAACATACCTGCCCTCACCTCCATACACTGGTTGTAATGACACAGACATTTCGCAAAGAAGTAGAAACAAAACCTTCCTGTGCTTCTCACTCAAGCCAGCCTCACGAATGAACCAAAAGCAATATGGCTGCCTAAAAATTCCTTTTATTCAGCAATCTGTTCCATACCACTACTCCTGAGCATGTTCTTCTTTGCCATGTAACTTCTATTTCATAAATGAATTGATCTTACAATTCGTTAGTGTGACTCACTTATCGCCAGTGCTTGACGCTCTATTTTCCCAGGACATACTAACCCTATAAGTAACTGTACAGATTGCTGTGACAAAACACCTGGCCAAAGCAAATTAATAAATAAAGGTTTGATTTGGGCTCATAGTCTGAGAGTTCTGTCCAGAATAGAAAGCAACTCATAGCAGCAAGAGTTTGAGGTGAAAAAAAAAAGTGCTGAATACCCAAGATACAGCCCACAGAACTCACAAAGATCAACAAGCTGACGGTCCCAAGTGAGGATGCCTCAGTCCCACTTGATAGGGAGGAAAAAGAAACCACAAGTGGGGAGGGAGGGACCTGGGAAGGAAAGAGGGTGGGGAGTAGGGGCAGAGAGGAGAACATGATTGGTTATTGGGTGGGGAAAAGGACTGAAATTCCTGAGGGCCAGCAGAAAGAATGGAAACATGCAATCTTGAGAGGTAGGAGGTTGGAGGGACCCTCCAGAATGTACCAGAGACCTGGGAGGTGAGAGACTCTTGAAACTCAAAGAGAGGGACCTTAGATAAAATGCCTTACATTGGGGAGAGGGAACTTGGAGAGCCCACCTCCAGCAGAAAGACAGGGCATCAAGTGAGGGATGGGGTTGCCATCCCACGATTAAAATTCTGACCCATAATTGTTACTGTCTGAAAGAACTGCAAGGATGGAAATGGAGAGGAGCTTGAGGAAAAGAAGGTCCAGGGACAGGCCCAAAGTAGGATCCAGTTAAAGGGGAGGTCCCAAGGGCTGATAATATTATGGAGGCTGTGGAGCACTCAAAAAGGGACCTATTATGACTGCCCTTTGAAAGACCCAACAAGCAGCTGAAAGAGTCAAAGGTAGATATTTGCACCCAATCAATGGGCAGAAGCTGCTGATCCCTGTGGTTGAATTAGGGGAAAGTCGAAAGAAGCTGAGGAGGATGGTGACCCTGTAGGAGGACCAGCAGTCTCAATTAACCTGGACACCCCCCAGATCTCTCAGACACTGGACCACCAACCAAGCAGCATACACCAGCTGATATGAGGCCCCCAAAACATATACAGTAGAGGATTGCCTGGTCTGAGTTCAGTCAGAGAAGATACACCTAACCCTCAAGAGACTTGGTGGCCCTAGGGAGTTTAGAGGTCTCGTGGGGTCGGGGTGTGGGGTGGGGGCATCCTCTTGGAGACAGGTGAGCAGGAGGAGGTATCAGGTATCGGATATGGTAGGGAAGTGGGCCAGGAGTGGAATAAAATCTAGAGTTTAAAATAAACAAATAAAAAGAATAAAAAGAATTTGAGGTGACTGGATATACTGTATATGCAGTTGGAAGTAGAGAGATGCTGGTGCTTAGCACTCTCTTTTCTTATTATTCATTCTAGATTATGGGATGAGATGGTACCATCAAGATGTGGGCATCTCAATTAATTCTGATCTATAAACCACTCACAGACATGCCTAGAGATGTATTGCCAACATCCCACCAAGTTCACCATCCAGATCGACCACCTCAGCCATTTTTCCTGTTCTAAATTTAAGTATTTTGAGCAAAAGTAGCCACTTTTTCCATGGTCTTAGAGCCCTGTACCCACCAAGCGTGAGTTGTTTATGACAGTGAGTGGAGCTCAGCTAATAGTTATGGGCTTGGTAGGACTAGGAAGCATGAGCCTCTGCCTAGTGCAGCAACCCCCATGGAGGGAGGTATCTAGGCACCGTTCAGACTACAATCATACCTTCATTGGCTCTTCTGGGCTTCTCTTTCTTTTGAAACTAGATATCCAAGTTTTATTATGTATGTAAAATCACCAGGTCTACTGAAAATGTGTAAACACTGCAAAATAAGTTAATGTTGCAGGTTAAATAGTCAAGAGAGCCTATGTGTTTGAGGTCTTCATTCTACCCTTTCTGTATGATTTACTAATGTGTTTGTGAATCTGTGCATGAAACCCTCTTCCTTGGAGAATTCTGCATTCTGGCTGTGGCGGCTTCAACTCTAATCTTCATGCGTCGAATAGCCTTCTAACTTCTGTGGTGGCCTTACTCCACATATCTTCACTCTGCATGCTATTTCCTTTTACCTAGAGCTAGGGATGACAAATATTTTCTGGAAATGGGCATAAAGTAAATAATTTTGACTAAGGCCCAGGAACTATTAATTGCAGCTGAATTTGAACACACACGCACACGCACACGCACACGCACACACGCACACGCGCACACACACACATGCGGTAGGTTTGTCTGTCGATCATATGATTTACTGTTCTTTAATTTGAAGACTGATAGCAAGGTCCTTAGTAAGGGATACAAGATCTTACATGTTTTGCTTTTTGCTTCTGACTGCAGTTCTAGTTCTGTGTCCCATTCCTTTCCCTGTGAGTTAAGCAGCCATGACAACAGATCACAATTATAATTGACAACGTTTCTGATATGCTGGATATAGGTATAAAGGATTTGAGTATATTGAATTGTGAGCATTAAAAAAGTTTAGGGGGTAGGTACCTTCATTTTATAGAGGAGCAGACTGACGAACAGGGAAAACTAGAATATGTACTCATGTAGTCAGCTTTTGGGATTCAAGCTCAAAAATATATTACTCAGTGTCTTTGTCTCCAAATGAGTGTGATGCACTCATGAGGAAATGCACCATGCTCCCGTATGTATAATGATCCCTTTATTACATTGGCCTGAAAAAGTGGACCTACTATTTTATCTTTCCTTGCTTCCTGTGTGTGCTTTGTTTTTAAAAACTAACAACACATAGAATTTTTCCTTGTCTAATTTTGAAATAATTTTTTTTTAATGTAAAGAAATCATGTTGCTTGCAGAGTCCCTGAAGATATAAATATTTAACAATTGTATTGGAAGGTTTATTTAACCTGAAGTTTTCACGGATTTTGATTTTTCCATCAGTTCCTTGTATGCTAGGATAACATGACAGTTTTGTTTTTGTTTGTCTCAGAAACATCTCTTCATAAAATTTTGTTTTTTGATAAATTCTTCGTTTTTAAGAATTTCATGAATAGCTAATATGTTTACGTAATTTAATTCCATCTTTTCTTCCACATATGTATTCTATCCTGTTGAATAGGTTTTGAGTTCGATTAGATGACTGTTGTTTACATCTAAGATATAAGTGCCACTATTGCACATTTGGAGATGTGTCATATTAGTCATTGTTGTGGTTAGTAGGAGTCATAGCAGAATAGGTCTTCCTTTCCTCCCGTAACAGGCTTCTAAGATCATAGATGGCTCACTTACTCCAAATCAAGACTAAGTTCAAATTTTTAAAGGCAACCAAAGGCAATTGCAGTAGCCGATGCTTTAGGGATCTATTGGACCCTCTGACAGACAACTTAAAGGCTGTTTAGTTTCTCATGCTTGGTACTTGTTTTTTGTTAGACAGTCTGTGGTCCATGAGGGAGCATTATCAATCTAACCGGCATACCTTTACATACATTTATATACACATTATCTGGCTTTTTCAAATGTATTAGTTATTAGTTTGTTAGTTGTTAGTAACTCCTTCTTCCCTTTCTCCCTCCCTCCCCTTTCCCTTCTTTTTAGCAACCTCTATTCCTTACCAGTTAAGCCCCTCTTTCTATTTCCTTCTACACAGTACTCATGTCTTGCTATTGTCTTCTCAAGAGCACCTCCATTACCATTATGGTCTCCTTTTTACTTTCCTGGTTTCTGTTGTAATAGACCTTGAAGCAGATTCACATACAAATGAAGTGGGAAAAGAAAATAGTATGATAATTGTGAAGAGACAATGATGATTAAAAAGTCTACAAAGTATACATTAACAAGACACCTACTATGCATCCAATTCTAGCTTAATACTGCTAGGGATTACCTGGAAGACAGTCTGTCTTGATGTCTTTCTAGCATTCTACACAAGGGATAAGGTTGCTAAGTATTTCTATTTCATTCCTTTTGTAAATAAGCTGAAAGGCTATTTCCTGGGGGAAAGATAATATCAAACATATCCAGCATGCTGTATAAGTGAGCAAAGTTGGTTTTGTTGGCTAAAGAGAACCTCTATACAAAGAAATGCAGGTGGTAGAATTTCCTGGTTTGCCCAGTGTGTATTGGAGTGTCAAGGGCTGGTGATCATGGGCAGAGAGCCCACAGCATCTGCTCTGTCTTCTCTCCAAACTCCTGAAATTGGTCAGAAGGTAGAGAAATCATTCCACTGTTTTTTAGATATGATATCTTTAACTGCAAATAGAAAGTAGAATCTTTCATAATTATCATATTTTACTCCTGATATTTTGGAATATAAAACAATTTGATGGTTTTTAGACTTTTAATATTCACTTGGAAGTGTATCTACTAGAGTTGTCTTAAATTTGTGTACTTTCTACTCAGCACTTTGCTAAATGACATGTTAGAGGTATAACAAAGATTTTTTAAATATCAATTTCAATTAAACTCTTCAGTTGCCATTTATAGAGGATGTTTATAATGTATATACCCTACTTTAACCATCTGAGTAGTTTCAGAGAAATAAAACTACATGTTAAGAAATACAAAGTAGAACACAGACAACATTTTTAGAGTAGAATGTAATAATGGCTCATTTTGGACATAAGTATAAAGTCAAGGGACCATGATAGAAGAGCTAACATTATTAATTGCTCATAAAAATATAGTGTGGTTATCCTAAAATTTCCCTCAAATATAAAGTTTCTTTCTTGCTATTTGATTATCCTAGGCTTTCTACTATCATGAGTTGTTTCTCACTATTTCTCAAGGTTTTCAGTTTTAAACATGTACTGTATGCAACAAGAATCACTAACTGAATGTCTCCTTTAGATGTTGACAGTGGAAAGACCATTGGTATTTTCTTTATTCAGTTCTTAATGGATTAACAACAGGCAGTAAAGAAAAGGAATGTAGAAGATGCCTAGCAGATATAATAGTCAAGAATAGTGGAGAGAGAGGGAGGAGGAGGAAGAAAGAGAGGTGCAGAGAGAAAGAGAGAGAGAGGGAGAGAGAGAGAAAGAGAATGAGAGCTAGCTGATATTTTCATCTTGAGAAACAGAGTACATAGCAAGCCAGCTAGACAAGATAGGACAGCAACTGCCATGTCGGGGGAACCCTGTGAGTTCAGTTTGGACATGAGCTAGTTTAAAGAGCTCTGGAATTTTCCAGGTAGAGTTGTGCAGACATGAAACTCATACTGCTATGTCACCTTAGGAATGAATTGGCCTGTCAGGGGATTCACAAAATAGAGATAATGATAATATTTGTGATAATTACAACAATAAATAATTCCATTTCTAACATAGTGGGAATGTATGTAATCATT
>JADRCC010548619.1:0-11935 GCA_019843855.1 Hylomyscus alleni
TTTTTTGCTGTTGTTATTGCCTTTATTGTTTGCAGGGCAGGGGACTTTACAGAAAATTCACAATTGGTCAAATTTTGAAAACAACTGACACCACCATAGCTGGCAAATATAATTCCTACAAATATTACTAAGGGTACATTGTGGGAAATGGGTAAAATTAGGATAAAGCCCAAAGTGCCAGGATATCTACTGTGAGATAAAATATTCTATATGTGACAAGGAAAGTATAACCATGAAATCTCAACACTATGATCATTTAAATAAAATATGCAGAGTCAAAGCACGTTAACAAGACAACATCTAGCATTCAAATGCAATTAATCTGGAATTCCTGCTTCTGCTTGTTTATTAAGCATGTTGTAAAATGTGTGCCATACAGTTATGTTATGCACATGAACCTATTATTTGTATTTAACCACTTGAAAGCATAAAACTCTATGATAAGCTCGTAGTTAATTTTATTTACACAAATTAGAAATTTTGGACCAGGTACAATTTTCACATTTTTTCTCCATCACAACAAGCCTTTTGTAAGGTAAAATGTTGAAATGAAAGCTGAAGGATATGTTTTCTAACTTTGCAAAATGAAGTGAACTGTATATCAAAACAAGGCTTAAATACTGAACTAGTCATACAATTTGAAGATAACAAAATTTGCATCCTCTTGTTTCATTCATCAGAAGTACTGGTGGCCTCTTTAATCGCATAGTGTAACCCTATTCATATCAACAGTGTAAGACTCTCCAGTTTGCCAAGATTCACAGGTGCTGCTGACAGACAGTGTCCCAATAGTCTGCCACTCCCGCCTCTCAGAAGAGAACAAATCCCTATTCACAAGTGAGGAAAAAACTTACAACAGGGAGTCTCTTTCAAAAAATATTTGAAGCCAGTTCAATTTGGAATTTGAGCAGTTGTACCTCCTTGTAAAACAGGTGCAGAATGATACACTGACTCTCTTGTAAATATCTGAGAAAAAAAAAATCCTTCCCTTGAGCATTTTGAAGTCATGTTTTAGTCTGTGAGATCTGTTCTTCAGACATCTTTCAAATTACATGTATCAAATTTGCAGACTGTACCTTACTTATTTTACCAATGAAAATATCAAATTAAAATTGACTTGTCACTTGAAATTTTACATATTAAAGTACTAATACTTTTTATAAACTTGGTTATTATTTAATTAGAACAAACAAAACAGTTCTGATGGTCCTCAATATTAAATTGCTGCGATCGTTGGCTATTTTCAAGATGATGACTTAATGTCTAGGGCTTAAAACCTCTACCCTGTTGGTTCAGACCGTATTTTGAAATGTTTGTAGTGTAGGTGAGGAAAAGGTATAGTGAGTGGGTCAGGCTAATATGTAGTCTAACCAACTATGATATCGTATGACTTTACCTTTAAAATGCCACGTCACCTTTAATGCTCAGTTTCCTTATCTGTACATGATACTAATTCACCTGTGTCAACTTGATGAACTTGATATTAGGATAGGATAGGTAAGAAATATAAAAATACTCTTTTTCTCAAAATAAAATATGAGAAATTGTCCTTCCAGGTTTTATCCCTAGCAAATATGTTTTGAATCCAGTGATTTCCTCACCAAACAATATTATTAGTAAATCAATTGAAGTGACATCATCATCAATTTCAAGAAATCCTGTCTCGAAAAACCAAATATATATATATCATTTCTTATAGATAGTAAATTTTCAGTCCCCTGATACAAAGTATGAAACCTCTAAGGTCATTTTAGTACTTATTAAGTGCAAGAACATTTGTAGCTGGAATAGCCACTGTTGAAGTATATGTGTCATGCCAATTAATTTACATCCAGTTGTTTACTTTTCTATCCCACCCAGTTTTTTGATATGTACTAACATCTAGACCTACTTCTAAGAGAATCTCCAGCCCAACTGCTTTCTATGCAGTCAAGTACAATTATATTTTCCATCAGAGTGACTTCGTAGCTGATCTCCATCATCTTCCTCAATTATGATTATGAAGCCATGTCTTTCTAAAGCATTCCACTGCTACGATTATGATTATGACATCACAGCTTGCCCACATCATTCCTCTTCTACAATTATGAATTTGTTATCATGTCTTTCCTTGGTTCCTACAATTATGACTGAGAGATCACAGCCAGCCCACATCATTTCACTCTTTGCTGAGTATTAACTTTCTACACAGATGTCAGTAGATCTAATTTATAAAACTGTTCAGTAAATTCTCTGCTGTTTCATTTAGGCTATAATTTAATCAATATTTATAGTTTATAATCCTAATTCATAACTCTGCTATAGCTCCTGATGTTTCCCACCAAACTAAAGCTTAGAATATATGTCCATTGCATAGCTTTATGTAATTTGTAATCACTTTTCTCTCTTCTCAAATATCACACCCATGAGAATGTTTACCAGGATACGTTCCCATTTGATCCATCAGACATCAAATATGCTAGAGCTTATTACACTTTATCTTGTGGTAGAAAGTAAAAGATTGGAAGGCAGAAGAAAGAGTGAGTAGGAAGTATGGATGTATAAAGTGCTCCAACTCAAGAACAATGGCAAGAATGGATTAGTATGTAAAATTAAATCTTCTTTAAAAAAATATCAATTGGATAAAAAAAATCAGACTTAATAAATAAAACATAAAAAATAAAAATTAAACTGCATTCTCACACCTTACATACTAGAAATGCACTAATAACCAAATAGAGGTACACATCATTCAGACTTTTAGGATATTCTTAAAGTATATAGGTGATTAGAAAATCTGTATGTATGATGATGAATTATGAATATTTAAGCAATGTTAATTGTTTTATGCAAATGTGGTATTTTTAGATTTTTTAATTTTAAAAGTCGGAATAACAGGTATTAAATATCAGTACAGTATTTTTTATTGTATTATTCTTATTTTATATTCTCTCTCTTTTAAAAATAGATTGTTTTCTCATATAACCTGATATAGTTTCCTCCCCATCCCTTCCCAATTCTCCTCCCATAGAGACTCACTCCAGTTTGTCTCTCATTTAAAAAAAAAAAAACAGGCTTCAGAATGATAATAACAAAATATAACAAAATAAAATATATTTAGATAAAACACAATTCATCACATCAAAGTTCAATCAGGCAAATCCACAAATGGAAAACTAGCCTCAATAGCAGGTATAAGAATCGAGAGACATCGCCGGGCAGTGGTGGCGCACGCCTTTAGTCCCAGCACTTGGGAGGCAGAGGCAGGCAGATTTCTGAGTTCGAGGCCAGCCTGGTCTACAGAGTGAGTCCAGGACAGCCGGGGCTACACAGAGAAACCCTGTTTCGAAAAAACTAAAAAAAAAGAAAAGAAAAAGAAGAATCGAGAGACTTACTTGTTCCCACACTTAAGTATCCCACAATAATTCTAAAGTGAAAGCTAAAGTACGTAGTATACTGGTGCAGGGTGCAGACCCACGTCAGACCTGTAGAACGTTTAATGAACTATGGTTTTATAATTCTCATCCCCACTCATTTTTTCCATACCTTTCTACCCTTGCTAGTTCCTGCAGCTTTCTATTCAGTTTATTTTCCTCTT
This sequence comes from Hylomyscus alleni, assembly GCA_019843855.1. NCBI lineage: Eukaryota > Metazoa > Chordata > Mammalia > Rodentia > Muridae > Hylomyscus > Hylomyscus alleni. The sequence continues at coordinate 3,578 of JADRCC010548619.1, forward strand.
AGATATGTTCTCTTATCTTCCTCCATCCTTGTTCTTCATCCACTTTTACCATCGCTTGTTCTTCTTTCTAGCTTTTTGGAATATGTTCAACTTGATATTGACATTCAGAGTGCATGTATGTGCATTCTTTCTCTGTGTGTGTGTCTCTCTCTCTCTGTCTTTCTTTCTCATTTCTCTCTCATACTCAGACATAAAAATGCACATATATGTGAACAATAATTATTTTCCTACTAATATAGTGCAACTTTTGCTCATTAAAAATTATATTGCATTCTACATCTTCTAAACTTCTTTATATTCCTTAATGAGTTACCTTTAAATTTTCTCTAATGATATCCATATTATATTATATTCACAATATATTGTATTATATTATATGTAGAATGCCTTTGATTTTCATGTGTAGAATTTTTTTCAAAATGCTTATGCTTATTTTCACAAGGCATATTAAGTGTATAGTAACTATTCCATTAATAATTTATCAATATGTAAGTAAGTTACTGCTTTATAATATTGTCCTATGAAAATGCTATTCTCATGTCAAGAGAAAATTTCCATAATAGAAACTATATTTATAAATATATAAATTATTTTCAAATTTATCTGCATAGAGCAAAATTATTCTGGAGATTCATGCTTTTGGATATGTGTTTTAACTGTCAGCTCAACTGCAGATGTGAATTTTTGTCCAAATTGGAACATCCACTTTCTGTCTGTATCTACTGCAAGAACATTGTCTGGAGTTCAATCTCTGGCAGGTGGAACTCTCCAAATATTTATTATCTTAGTGGCATGGTAGTTGGCCCTCAGCACATCTTATGCACAAGATGAATAACAAAAACAAACATCTTTTCAAGACTTAGACTTGGAATGAAGTTACTATTACCCTTTTTTCCTTGTCAGATAATAATGCTAACCCATACTTCAGGGTTTCTAATGATGATCTATTTCCTAAAAGAAAGAGTTCATTTTCAACATGTTTTTGTATATAACATGAACAGAAAAGTGAATAGTCAGGAGTAGTACTCTGGAAGTAAAAGTAACCATGTTTGGGTTAGTAGAGACAGGAAACCATACCATATTCACTTCAACACTTTTAGTGTTTAAAATGTTCTCACTCAGTAATACTAAGTGAGTTTTTGTACTTTTGATCAGTTGATTCCACAGGTGTCTGGGGCAAGAACATCTTATACATACAATGGGGCAGCATTGGAAAACATCTGTTCTTAAAATTTTCCAAATAGTACCTTTTTTTCCTGGCCCACTACACTATCAGCAATCTGCCTTTGATAATTCTTATCTTTATAACTGGCTAACATATGCAATTACCAGCTATAAATGCACTTCTTGGTGATGCACTGAAACTCATGTCAACTGTTGATATTAAAATAAGAAATTAAGATGATAAGAAAAATGAGATTAAATAGAAATAGTTTTAAATGTTTTTCAAAACCAAAATAGTGCTCAAAAAATCATAGTTTTTAGGGAAATTTGGTGGCTGAAGTCAACAAACACCCTAGCATCCTTTGCCCTGGAACTACTATTAACAGCATCTTTTTTCTACTTTAACATGGTAAAACATGTTTAATGATATCAAATAATCATGAATAATGGTTCCGAATCTGATTCACTATCATCCAAGGAGATGGAAATGTTTATATGAAATAGGTAATTTGAATAAAACAAACATAGCTATCAATATCTAGGTATGGATATTTTTATTTCAGTTGTAGTGTTCTGAGTGTTTCTTGAGTAACATGAAGGCAGGACATTCTAGCAGGAAAACACTGAAGGAAAAAATGATGCTTTTAGTTTGAAAGGAACACTGACTGATGTATGTCATCAAAATTCTGTATCTGTCAGCTCTCTGAAAACTTGCTACTCAGGAGATAAACAAATCTAATGTTAAAAAAGAGAACAAGAAGGATAAAAACTGCAAAGGCAGAAGCAAAATTGGCGTTGAGATGCTTTCTGAGTTCTTGCTGGGCACACATCCATCTAATATTTCATTTTTCCTTGCTTGCAGAATTCTTTATCTGTAAGCATAACCACATCAATATTGTGTATCGACACACTCAAAAGATAAGTCTATGATTCTGAAAGAGATTCACGGATCTTAAAAGTACTTTTTCTGAAGAATGACTTTTGTTCAATGTGGTTTTTTTTTTTCACCTATAATCAGTGAAAAATAACCTTCACTTGTAGAAATATAAACCATGTTCTAAAATGGACATTACTTACCGAAGGACAATTAGATTTCTCCTGACGTTTAGAAATTATGAAAGTTTTTTAAATGACGATAGGCCGTTTTTGTTGTTGTTGTTTTATTTTTTTCTTTCTAAATAGAAGGTCCTCATGTTTTGCAATTAAGCATGCTTATTTTATACATTCAGAGAACATCAGTTTTTTTTTTTTTCTAAATCTACCTTGCTCTTAGTTGTGCAATGTATGGACAAGAGTTTTACTGCCACTTATTGTTAAGTATAAAACTAATATAACTTTATCAATACTTTGTGACTCTTAGGAAGATATGCAAAAGAAGTAAAGAGAAGTGCTAGATAGATACTTAGGAGCAACCTCTTGTTTGTTAACACCAGGCAGTTTATAAGTGTCAGTCATGTTTGTCAATATCATGCTCATACTTCACAATGAGCACGCTACTCTAAACCCAAATTGGCTTATTGTCCTCAGTTTTCAGAAACTGCACCTGGATTTTAAAAGCCATTTAAAAGAACATAATGCTGTAATTATCTACTGCATGAATTACAACTATTCCCCAAACCAATGAATAATGTAGCAGTGCACACTAAAATGATAGTTCAATGCTTATTTGAATGTTGATGGCTGAAAATATCTCTCTATGCACTCTTCATCTACTAGACAATAAAATTACTATTATTTGACTTTAAAAAAGACACCTTGGTGTTGTTTTTGATTACTAGCTAAGTCAGATTCATTTCAGAATTAGTTAATACAGAAGAATCTTAAGAAAGAAAAGAAAGGGAAAGATTTGTTATCAGCCTTCTTCCACCTCTATGCCTAACAAGGTGACATCCTTCTATGCTGACAATAAACGAATGGTCTCCGGAAATGGAACTATCAAACAAAATTGAATTTTTTCTTGTGTTTTGGCTGGAGTTGGAGTGTGTATAAATAATATCACAGTGAAATTTCTGTTCCATCTGTTCCATACAAACATGGTGGGCTTAGCCAATTAAATCAGACATTTCAACTGTTTATTCTTTTGAAACCCAAGCCAGAGACATCAAAAAGATATTGAATAATTTAAAATTTTGTACTGAATATTATGAAAATCCTGTTGGCATAAAGATTTCATTTCATTCAGCTTATGTCAAGACTTCATAAATAAATAAACTCTGTAAAGATTTCTCAAGAACTAATCAGATATTTTCTTTAATAACCCATTGTATTCTATGTGCTAAAAAACTTTTTTTATAGTATATTATTTTCTTTATCATATGAACTTCTTGGGGAATGGGCAAAATGCTCCAATTTTCTTGTTAATTGAATTCAACCATAGGAAATAACCACAGATATGTACTAATAGATAGATAGATAGATAGATAGATAGATAGATAGATAGAGATAGAGATGGAAATAGAGATAGAGATATGTAGATAGATATAAATATAATGTAACATTGTTCCATTTCTTAATTATTTTGGGCTACATGGCAAATTTCCAATTTATATAAACATGCTTCTGCAGGATATACTCTTTCAGTACTGTAAATATTTATAGACAATAATAAATTTTATTCGTTAATCAATTTATGTCTATTTGTTGTACTTGAATCAGTTTATCAATGATTTTATTTTGATAAAATAGATAAGTTATCTATTTTAGGAAATAGAGTTTGATAGATACAATTAAGTTGTCATTACATAAGACAGTAGAATTTCTTTATAAAAAATATAGAAGAAAATAATGTTGATAAACCTGAAAATAATGTATTATTTTCATTTAATTTTTAATTTAAAATTGATTTAAATTTAAAATCATTTGAATTTTGATTCTTTCTTGGTAAATAACCAGTGTTATTCTCTACTTTGTATGTGTGTATGTATATATGTTTGTGTGTCCTTGTGTGTGTGTCTGTATGTGTGTATTCATGTATTCAGATCATGTGATATGATTCTTACAACCACAGAACAAAATTGTTAAAAAATAATTTTTATTGTTTTTGTTTTCTATTAAAACCACAAATACCTAATGTCAGTTCAGGCTCTTTGAACTGTGCCCAATTCTGCACTGAGACTGAATTATTTCATGAATAAATACCTAATTCATAAACTTGGACCTATTCTTTGACTAGTTTGTAGGTTAATTAACACCCATTTATTCTGTTCTATGAATGCCACAAGGTTGGATACCTCTTCTCAGTTTCCTGTGTCTGTCTCCTCTGTTTTGGGGGCAAAAATTCTCACACCATACTCAATCCCAGAAATCCTCTCTCTGTACTGGAACTTCCACCTTCCTATTTCATGCTAAGCTAATAAGCCAACATCATTTTATTGACAATAAATTAAATTTATTCTATACATTATACAAGACATGCTCTATACAACCTAATTTAGGAAGATATCCTTATTGTTTCTGGCATTTAATAACTACTGAATATTCATGTTTCGATTCCCTAATTTTACTCTTCCCACAATAGGTATTTGGGGTTATAACCTGTTTTAATCCAGTGGATCAAGAGGAATACTACTGTATGTCACTTCTGGATCAAAGAACTAAGGAGTCCCATAATTGCCTCCACCTTTTAGTTTTATCCCAGTTTATTGGTTTTGAAACTACATGTTAAATTATTGGACAATGTTACTTTGTTGAGACACAGATACCACAAAGACAACTGAACTCTACCCACCTGTAAGAAATCATTTACCACAGACTCTGTACTGTAATACCTTCTCAAGTTCTATTTTACCTTTTCAATCTTCCTTTATTTCAGTGGCCTGTAATATGAAATGAATTGTGTACCTATCTGCCCAATTTTTAGCATTTTTTTAAAAAAAATGATACAAATGACTATTATTATTCTTTTGATTGGTTAGGTAATTCATTTGGCTACAAGGAAGGTTCCTCTAATTGCTGCAACACCACTTATTCAAACAATTGCCGAACAAACATAGCAAAATTAGTGTAATTTGACAAACTTGTGCATTCAGAATTCTAAAAATGAAAGAGAACAGGAGGAAAATAAACTCATGTTAATAATACTAACATTTATGACTCTCTCTTAGAAAAAACCTATACTGGTACATGTTACTAAATACTTTAAATACTTATGTTGCATTTTAATCAGATAATAAAAGTACTTGAAAATAATCTTAAGTTTCACAATTTGCTAATTATATATATTTTCATGATTTTTCTCTTTTTAATATTTTCTCTTTTTATATTTTTATTCATTTCATATCCCTATCACAGCCTTCCTCCCTCTTCTCTTTCCAGTCCCATCCTTAAAAAAATCCTCCTCCAATTGCCCCCACTCCTTCTCCTCAGAGAAGTGAAACCCTCTTGGATATGACACCACCCTTGGGCATGTAGGCTCAGCAGGTCTAGGCACATCCTTTCCCACTAAGGTCCAACTAAGCAGTCTATGTAGGAAGGAAAGTGTTTCAAATGGAAGAGAACAGAGACTTAAGACAGTATACACTCCACTTGTTAGTGGATCCACATGAACACCAAGCTAAAGAAATTCGCTAAATATATGTAGGAGGCTAAGTTTAGCCTCTGCATGCTACTTGGTTGGTGGCACAGGCTCTGTGAGTCCCCTTGCTCCAAGGTTATCTGATTCTGTGGGTCTTCTTGTGGTATCCTTGACCTCTCCTGCTTTCTCACCTCTGTCCGCACTCTTCCACAAGACTCCCCATTCTACCTGATGTTTGACTGTGGGTCTTTGTATCTGCCTCCATCCACTGCTAGATAAAACCTCTCTGGAGACAGTTATGCTAGGTATCTTCTTCAGACTTAGCACCAGCATCATAACAGTATCAGGGACTGGATCTTTCACAAGGGACGGGTCTCAAGTTGGGTCAGTTTATGATCGGCTGTTCCCCCAGTCTCTGCTCCATCTTTATCCCTATGAGTCTTGTAGGCAGAACAAATTTTTGATTGAAACTTTTGTGGGTAGATTGATGCTACCCTCCCTCCTCTGAAAGACAATCCTGCTATATGAGGTGGCCATTTCTGTCTTTGTACCCCTTCTGATAGGAATCTAAGCTAGGTACACTCCTATAGACTCTCGGTATACTCCCCAAACTCAGGCCTAAAGCTAGTCACCATATATACTCCACACTCTCCTGCCCCCGCTAAAACCCACCGATTTCCATTCTCACTCCCATGCCTTTCTCACCTCCCCTCTCCCCATATCTAACTGCCATTCCATTCCCCTGCTTACCTCCTCTCCTACCCAGTTCTCTCTCCATTCATTTTAATGTCTATTTAGTTTCCTTTTCTAGGTGAGATTCACACACTCTCCCTTGGGACTTCTTTATTACCCAGTTTCTTTGATTTTGTGGATTGTAGCATGGTTATCCTGCACTTTATGGCTAATGTTCACTTATAAGTGAATACCTACCATTACTATGTATGCTTTTATGTCTCTGGGTTACCTCATTCAAGATGATATTAACAAGTTCCATCTATTTGCCTGGAAAATTAATGATATCCTTGTTTTTATTTATTTTTTAAATTTTTAATTTTTTTTTTGTTTTTTTCTAGACAGGGTTTCTCTGCATAGTCTTGGCTATTCTGGAACTCATTCTGTAGACCAGACTGACCTTGAACTCAGAAATCTGCCTGCCTTGCCTCCTAAGTACTGGGATTAAAGGCGTATGCCACCACCGCCCAGCAATATCTTTGTTTTTAATAGCTGAGTAATATTCCATTGTGTAAATGAACCACATTTTCTGTATCCATTCTTCAGTTCATAGACATCTAAATTGTTTCTGGTTTCTGGCTATTACAAATAAAGCAATTGCTATAAACATAGTGGAACAAGTGTCCCTGTGGTATAGTGGGGCATCTTTTTTGTATATTCCCAGGAGTGGTATAGCTGTCACTATACTACTTGAGGTAGAACTATTCTTAGTTTTCTAGAAACGACTAATATTCCACTTCATGAAAAACATGATAATTATAGTAGGAATTAATATGTGTTATATTTATAAAATCACAATTAATTTTTAATACATGTTAAGTAAATAGAATTAGAATAATTTCAAAAACTATCACTACCTGTTTGTCTCAGGACTAAAAAGAAATTAATTTGAAATAGGGTTAAGTATATTAGTTATTATCTTAGTTAATTGACTTTAAATTATGTAATTCATAATTCACACACATTTTTACACAATGCCAAGATAAATTGAGGTTATGATTTACACATATAAGATATAAATGAATACTGTTTATGACAAATTATAATACTTTAGTCCTCTGAGTGATGTTTCTCTCTTTTAATGGTTGCCAGAATAACTAATTAAGAGTTGTTACTTCACTATCCTGGGAAAACAACTAAATCAGAATGTCTGTCTATGTTCTAACTTGGAGAATTCTAGCACATGATCTCAGCTAGGTACATTTTAAAAGAACAAAAGGATAAGTAGGTCCATAGGCAATAAATAAGTGTAGAAGCAATTTCACATGGCATTAACATTTATGAAACACCTACAAAGGTGGAGAGATCTTTCCCAGGAAGAATCTCTCTCAAGAGATAATATTTGACAAATGCATAATGGGTCCATAAAATTACATATGTGTGAACAATGGTGAACAGTGTAGGCAAGGATATTGAGTAGCATTTCATGGCTGAGGAAGAAACTTCTAATACTGATGTAGAATGTAGATATACTCACAGACAAATTGTAGCTCTGGATGCTCACAGTGATGCACCAATAGGAGGCCTTATGGAAGAAGCTGGAAGCACAAAGGAAAAGGGTCTTAGCAAAGCCTCTAAAAAGGGAACATGGCCTTGAGTTCTTTATGATTTGGCAGTTAGTTTCATGGACCCAATAAGAAGAAATAAAGAAATGCTGTCAAATCAAATAATTTGTTTATAACAAAAATCAATGTTCTCTGAAATGTAATATTACAAACATGTTTGTATATGATAATATGCTCTTCTGGAATAATTACCATCCACATGAGGTCAAAGACCCACAATTGAATCCAATATTCTGCTTATGTCATGGTCTCTTACTAACATTTAATTTCACCAGTCAAATCAATGTCAGCTGTTTGTTTAACATATGTTATCATGTGAAGAGAAGGACTGAAATGCTAAAAACAGGTACAAATAGAAATATCTCTCTTATGAATGAGTAAGAC
>JADRCC010548634.1:0-11754 GCA_019843855.1 Hylomyscus alleni
TCTAATTCAAACCACCTCACTCCTCAAAGCTCCTTAAATTATTATGATCAGTATATTTAGAGGTGGAATCTTAACTAAGTAGTTGGGATTGGAGGATGTCACAGGCAGGAACCATGTGATGACAATAGTGGTTTTATAACAAAAGAACAATGGACTATGATAATCTGACAACATATGCCTTTTGCCATGGTATGAAGAAGCATTAAGGCCTGTAATGGATTCTGGGACCACGCTCTTAGACTTTCCAGCCTCTAAAACCATGGGTGAAGTACATGTCACTTCATTATAAGTTGTGCAGCTGTGGTAATCTGTTAAATAAAACCTTTGTATTTAACAGTACTACAATATGAAAAGCATTCATGCTCTCCGGAGAACACAGCAGTTAAGATGTCAGCTTGGAAGCACAGAACGCCATTCAACAGGTACTGAGTTTTCCAGTGTTCTGATCTTTAATTTCTTCACATCCAGTTGGGTACCCCATACCCACAAACAAAAAGTAAAGGAAAACCGAACAAATTGGGTTCTGTATTTTAGAAATTATAGTCTCTTCTATGCATGACGCAGCAGTGAAAATGACACAGAATAAAAATAATATCATTAAATGTTAACTCAGATTTTGTTTTAATCCTAACTCCTCCTTTTCAAGGCAATAAACCAAAGCAATTCAGATTGTTTTAGTTTGTTTCTCTGTCACTGTAATAAACACGGATCCAAAGCAATTTGGTTATGAATGGATTTTATTTACTTTATAGTTCCATGTCATAGTATACCAGTGAAGAAAGCTAGGACAGAAACTTGGGCATGAACAGAGGTGGGGACCATGGAGGAGAGCTGCTCAGTGGCTTGTTCGCCATAGCATTTTGTAGCCTGCCTTCTCATACAACTCAGAAACGCTTGCCCAGGGATGATATTGTCCACATTGGTTGGACCTTCCCACATGAGTCATTAATTAAGCAAGTGTCCTGCAGACATGCCCACACGTCAATCTGATGAAGATAATTCCCCAGTTGCATTTCCTTCCTCTCAGATGACTCTAGTTTGTTAGCAAAACCTGACTATTACACAGGCATTAAGTGATATGTGCTAAAACTACATGGGTTATGTGGGATGGAGTTCTAACTGGAATCCTTCTCTTGAGTCAATTACCACATTTTTCAGAGTGCCTATGTTTTCTCCAGTTTCTTGTATGGATGTCAGTGTAATCTTCCTCTTTAATAGGAAGTAGAGCGCCGAAGGATGTTGCAGTCCTTCCCTAGGAACGGAGGTAACCTATCAGAGCCATAAGTAAGAGTCTTCGTACTTCAGTCCAGGAAGAAGTAAGTGAAAGGCAATTTCTTTTAAATACAGAGAAGAATGGATACAAGTGATTCATGGCAGGACACACTTGTTACTAATTCTTTCCAATTACAAGGTTGCTCTCTTCAGGCATTAGCAGTGTAAGGATGTGTAGAAGGGGTATTTTGTCCTACAGCAGTCTCAATTGACAACGTTATAAAAGAGGGCATTCATAATCTTTCAAAATGTTGAGTTTCAGGTTTGCAACTAATTATTGGACATTATGCTTTTTCTATGCCATTCTGTCATAAGGCAAAGTAGCAGGCACACTGATGTGAGCAAACATAAAGCAAAATTTCTTTTTGTGAAGGGATAACTAGCAACATAAAATGTCTTTGACTTAAATTCACAGGCTTATGAAGAGACTGAGAGAAATGGTTTCTTAGTTTTCTTAAGTGGTAAAGAGCATGTCCATTAAGCTGTTGGGCCCTTTGAAAAATTCATTCACCATTCACCTTTCCTCTTCATTTCCCTATGAAATGGTGCCCAAAACCTTTCTTCTAAACCTCTAGCTCTAGTACAGGAGGATGGATTTGGTCTTCTCTGACTTAAAAAATTATTTTTAAAATTTCTCTCTCTCTCTCTCTCTCTCTGTCTGTCTCTCTCTCTCTCTGTGATTGTGTGTGTATGTGTGTGTGTAATATCTGCAAGTGAGTGTGCATGGATAGATGTAGATGACTGTAGTGCTCTCCTCTCTCTCTCTCTCTCTCTCTCTCTCTCTCTGTGTGTGTGTGTGTGTGTGTGTGTGTGTGTATAATATCTGCATGTGGGTGTGCATGGATAGATGTAGATGACTGTAATGCCCAAGAAGGCCAGAAGAAGCATGATATCTCCTTTAGCTAGATTTACAGGTGGTTATGAGCCAAACTCAGATCATCTGCAAAAACAATGCTTGCTCCAAGCTCCTGAGCCATCTCTCCAGCCATTTTCTCTGCCTTTGTAATAAAAACATCTCTTTGGCCAAACAACTCTGTACTGGCTGGTTTTGTGTGTCAACTTGACACAGGCTGGAGTTATCACAGAGAAAGGAGTTTCAATTGGGGAAGTACCTCCCCATGAGACCCAGTTGTGGGGCATTTTCTCAGCTGGTGATAAAAGGGGGAGGGCCTATTGTACATGGTACCATCCCTGGGCTAATAGTCTTGGGTTTATAAGAGAGCAAGCTGAGCAAGGCAGGGGAAGCAAGCCAGTAAGAAACATTCCTCCATGGCCTCTCCATCAGCTCCTGTATCCTGACCTGCTTGAGTTCCAGTCCTGACCTCCTTTAATGATGAACAGCAATTTGGAAGTGTAAGCTGAATAAACCCTTTCTTTCCCAACTTGCTTCTTGGTCATGATGTTTTGTCAAGTAATAGAAACCCTGACTAAGACAAACTGTGTTAGTTTGAATGAAAATGTTCCCATAGACTCATAGGAGTAGCACTTGAGAGGTGTGGTCTTATTAGAGTAGGTGTGGCCTTGTTGGAGGAAGTGTGTCACTGGAAAGGGGCTTTGAGATCTCAGAAGCTCAAGCCAGGCCTAGTATGATTCATTCTCTTCCTGCTGCCTGCTTATCCAGATGTAGAACTCTCAGCCACATCTCCAGCACCATGTCTGCTTGCAGGACACCATGCTTCCTGCCATGACAATAATGGACTAAACCTCTGAACTGTAATCCAGCCCTAGTTAAATATTTTCCTTGATAAGAGTTGCTGTGGTCATGATGTCTCTTCAGTACAATAGAAACCTAAACTAAGATGAACACCAACTGTGGAAAACATTCAAGTAGGGATACTGGATTAACATCTTAACTAACTTCGCAAGGACTTACCAAGTACCCACTATGCACTACTAGATTGCTTTTAACACAGAGAAGTCAATAAAAATTCCAGCCCCAAGAGCTTAGCATGTAGATAAGAAAGATGGACTTGGAGTAACTTATAGAGTGTGCAGAAAGATAATCAGTTCAGTGCAGGAATTATGAGCAGATATAGAAAAAAATACATGCAAAGAACTGAAATCTTACATTTTGTCTGAGTTTATTTGGACTTCTATAACTACACGCTATAAACTGTGTGGTATGTAAACAATGGAAGGTAATTGCTTACAATTCTGGAGACTGAGGTGTGTGTGAGCCAAGCATGAACACATGTCAAGTCCAGCAAGGATCTGCTTTCTGACTTAATAGAAATCTTTTAGATATATTCTTGGGTAGGGAATAGAAGAGATACCTGGGGTCTCTTCTATAAGAAATATTAACACAAAAGGTTCTGCCTCCCTTTGCTATCCTGTGGTGACTGGGATTTCGACATAAACTTTCAGAGAACATAAGAATCCACAGCACAGCATTTTCCACCTTCGTTTCTTCAGGTATGTATTCATTCATTCCATCCCAACATTCTTCAACATCTTAATGTGTTCCAAGGCAAGTCAAAAAGTCTGAGGTCTGGAACATCTTCTAAATGTCATAAAAAAGGAATGTGAATGAGACTTAAGGTCTGATCAGTTGAGACATATGTCATTCTGTAAAACTGAACAAGATTTTGCTTCAAGAATTAAGTGGTGGGATGAGAATAGACTGGCATTCTCCTTTTGGAGGGAGAATAATGAGAGAAGAAACCTTAGCATGCAGAAAAATCGAAGGCTTAAGAATAACCATCTTGAAGACTAGAGATGGCTCAATGGGTAAGAACATATACTGCTTTTCCAAGGAACCTGATCTCAGTTCCTAGGACTCAGACCAGGTAACTCACAGCCACATGTAACATTAAGTCTGTAGCCTTCATGAGCATCTGTATTTGAATGCACACACCAATACACAGACACACTTGCACACACATAATTAATGCAATGAAGCATTTTGAAAACAAAATAAGTATTCAAATTTTATGGAGTGCTCAATCATAAATAGGATATCTGTATTGCACTCCCTTTCAACACAGCTTAGAGAACAGAGATTAGGGGCAGAATGATTGTTAGAGCAAGAGGGAGGGAATGCTGGGACAATACAGTGTCAAATAGACATGACAGGATCACTACTTTCATTAACTCTGCAGCTGCGGTTGCCAGAACAAGATAAAGAGAGTAAACATCCTAATCGTGGAGGTCTCAAGAGCCTCCACCCCTAGCTGTAGAGCTACTAACATTTGATGGCTTCTCTGGAAGGCACCATCAGCTTTCTATAAGGGTATGACTCCTGTATCGTATGGTGGCCATGTACCAGTGGATAGCCGTACATGGGCAGCACAGATTGATCTCAGTTATTTATTAAAAAATAAAAAGGACATGAAGTTGTGAGTTACAGTGTGAGGTAGACGGTAAGGAGAGGAATGTATATGAATATTATTTAAATATATTTTATATGTGTTTGAGTTCCTCAAAGAATAAAAATGCTTCATTTAAAAAGAAAAAAATACTTATGTAATTATGTGGTAGAATACTGTGCTATCATTTACAATAACAAAATTTTTACGAACAGGAGATAGTGTTTATATAATGTAAAGGGCAAAACCAATGAATAAGATAGTACAGATCAAATATTGATATATCACGTGTCTTCCACAGTTGCTTCCCCAGTGATTTTGAGCTAGAGTCTCTCACTGAAGCTTTAGCTTGTCAGTCATCTCACTAGACTGATTACAAAGCCTAAGCGTTCTCCTTTTTTCCACCTCCCAAGCACTGGCTTACAGGAGTGCTACCTTGATCATATATTTTTTTGCACATAGTGTCTGGTGTTTGAACTCAGGTTCTCATGTTTGAATGGTAAGTACTTTATGGACTGAACCATTTTCCCATCCCCTTATTTTGATTTCTTGAGGCTGAGTCTCACATACTTCAGGTTAGCCTCAAATTCACTAATAGGATGACTTTGAACTGTCCTAAACCACTGTCCTTTAATTTCTGCCTAAGATTATTCTTTCCAAAGTTAGAATGGTGTTTAAAAAAATATATTATCCTAAGCTTTCTGAAATATATTTTATACAGTATGAATTTCCTTTGAAATTGGTGTCCTTGTTGAGTCTATAGAAACGTAGGTGTGAGTCTCAGACAAGCTACTTTAAATCTTTCTCTGTGTCTGGATGAATACATCTCAATATTTAGACTCAGAATGTTTAGATGATTGATAAAGGCCACCTTTAGGCAAGGCTGCCAAGAACATGGGTAACATATGCCTGGCTGTAACAGGCAATAAAAGGAGAGAGAACCTCTTTGATTGGTTTCTGTCTTTTGATGCCTTTGCATTTTAATCTCATTAACAGCAACCAAACAAAACAAAACAAAACAACAATAGATCATCCTTCCAATTCTGACTTTTGATTTGTTTCCAAGCCTACCGGTATTATGTACCTCTATGTGATATTTTCTCTGTGCTGTGCAGTGAGATAAAGCCAGACTCCTGTCAGGAATTGGTTAACTTTCCATCATCTAAAGATGAATTTTAGCTCAAAGATTCAAACCTTCCGTGGGTCTAGGGTGACTCAGCAAAATGTTGGTAAGTAAATGCTCAGATTAGTCCCTGTTTTCACTTCCAGTGCTGCATGGCATACAGATCACTGTTTTATGAGATAGGCCTTTGGTTAGATTATTTTGCTCAGCTGTAGGCTAATGTGAGCATTTTCAGCACTTACATTAAAGTGGACTGAGTGGTGCTTGCATGATCAACATGGTTGGATCAAGTACATTTCCACTGGCAATATTTCTAACTTGAGGTCAAGGAGCATCTGTACTTTAAATGTTTTAATATAATTCTTATTAGCTTACAAATTAGGTTTCATTTCAGCAGTTTTTTAAAAAATATTTTGTTTTTTCTTGTTTCTCTCCTCTTCTGTCCCTTTTCTCTCCTTCCCCTGTACTCTTCCACATCCACTAGTCTTCTGTATACTTTCATGTTACATCTGACTTTTTCCCTCCCCAGTGTCCCCTTTCTTAACACTTGTTCTTCTTCCATAGTGTCCTATCCAGTTTCATATTCTGTGTATATTCTCACTCTTATATCTCCCTTACTACATATATATAAACATACTATAAGTTAGCGTAGAACTAAAGAAAAAGTAAAGAAGAAAACAGAAGAAGCAAAGAAATAAGAATTGAAATCAATTTTGGGATAACTATTGAATAAAATAATTTACATATAATTTGAAGAAAACTGGAAAAGCTATCCATAAATTGTTAAAGAATATTATATTTAAAGGAATACGAGGTTGAATATGCAAATAATACAAGCAACAGGTACAGAGAAAATCAAAAGAATCAAAGGGGATAATTTCTTTCAACTCCATGCAGAAATTAAGGAATGGAAAAAAATATATCTAAAATTGACCCTAGAGAAAAGAGAATTTCTAGAAGGTCATTTAGCAAGGAATAGAACTGTTCAAGAACTCCTACACACAAAAAAAAAACAGATCTAGATGGTCATTCTACAAACATTTAAGGAACTCAAAACTATTGTGTTTCAAACTTATCAAAGGAGGGAAGATTTTAATGAGTCTTCAGACTCCTAGAATTACATGCCAGAATCTAGCAGAAACCTGTCTTCCCTGACTTCCCTCCTTCTCTCCTTCTTTCATCTTCATTCTGATTCTTCTACTTTTCCTTCCCTTTCCTCTCCTCTCTTGCCCTCCACATCCTTCCTTTTCTTTCTTCTCCCTTCCAAGAATAATATTACTATGACATTCCACTAATGGTCAATAGAAGAAAATAAATTTAAGATAAAGAATATAATCTAGTTTCTGTAATTCCAAAGTTATTTATAAAATGGATTGAAATAAAATTTATAGTAACAGAACAAAATTTTTTTATGGTCAAAGGGGGAATTAATTGACTTTTCTTAGAAATAATATACAATGTGGACTGACCAATGCCCTCAGAGCTCCCAGGGATTCAACCACCAACCAAGGACTATACATGGTAGGACTGATTGTGCTGGCAGCATTTGTATAGTAGAGGATTGCAAAGTCAGTCATCAATGAGAGGAGAGGCTCTTGGCCCTGTGAAGGTTCTGTGCCCCAATGTAGGGGAATGACAGGGCTGATAAGTGGGAGAGGGTGGGGTGCAGACATGGGGAGGGGGGAGGTAACAGGGGTTTGTTCTAGTTGTTTTTATTTGTTCATTAAAAAAATAAAAATAAAATAAATAAAATAAAATAAAATAAATAAAAAAGAAATAATATATAGAGATATTAAATTTTATGCAACGAATGTATAAATTTACACTCAATAAATTTTAGTGCGTAAAAGTAGACTGATCAGAATGTACAGGAACAAACAAGAGTCTAAATGCACTAATTCTATTAAACTTAATTTTGTGTAGCTCTCTATGTCAAACCTTCATGATTTTTTTCCTAAGAAAAGGACAATAAATATTCAATTGATTGTTCTAGAGATTCTCACTTATGAGTCTTGGAATGAATGAGGAAAAACATTAGCCTCTCTCTTCTATACTAGTTAATAGCATTTAATATCATTACTGCCTGTTCACTACCAAATTTATGGCATTATTAAAGTAACAAGTTCCTTTGATAGTTATATATTTTTAATTGAAATCAATACGGCTACATGAAAATTCTGAAGAAACTATTTTTTAAAATCACACGTATTTTTGCTTTCTTAACAGCTACTTTTCCCACAGTGCTTTCATTTGTTTGCAATTCAACTATAATAAAAATTGAAATAATGTATGTGCAGTTTTATGACAAGCTTTGTACTGATGATAAGCACTTTCTGCATTTCTACAATTTCTAGAAACTGCATTTTAATGACTGTATAATTGAGTAAATGTTGAATGTTGATTCCTTTATCAGTAATAGAGAGATGAACTGTGCAGCTTTCAGACAAACCATATTATAAATAACACTATTAAAAAATTCTTAATACAGTGAAAGAAGAGTTGAAAATGAATGAGTATTTTTTATGAGCATGAAAAATATCTTTGTGTCAAAGACAAGTGGGAAATAGGCTCTGCTTATCATTAGCTAGTGAGGGGCTGGAGAGATGGCTTAGCGGTTAAGAGCACTGACTGCTCATCCAGAGGTCCTGAGTTCAAATCCCAGCAACCACAAGGTGGCTCACAACCATCTGTAATGAGATCTGACGCCCTTTTCTGGTGTGTCTGAAGAGAGAGACAATGTACTCATATACAGAAAATAAACAAGTAAATCATTAGCTAGTGAAAAGAACTGGGTGTTATTTCTTGTTCTTGTTGGTCTGTGGGTCCTTAATACGTTTTGATCTGGGATCTAGGATCTTTCAAAATGTCCTCTCAAGTTCTCTGATTCTATTATGATTCTTGCTTGGTGCCACATTGACAAGCTTTTCAGCAGGGGTGTTTTCATAGATAATGAGTGTTTCTCTTTCTGCTAGGTCAGTCCTTTCTGGAGTTAATATTCAATCTGAAGAGCAGCATTGATGACCCCCTCCTCCCTTGCCTCTTCAGGAACCATGCCACCTTCTTCAGCTTCCTCCAACTCTGCATCATGTTCTTACAGAAAAGCTGGAGAATCTTAAATATACTCTCATATAGGTTAAATTTTCTGATAAATCTGTCTCTAAAATATGCATTCAATTTCAGGTGTTTCCTTTCCATTTTAAAAATTAGCTTGCAACATTAAGAAAAAAAATCCAACTTTAAAGGTCTTTAAAAATACAGAAGTCTATACAGCAGACTGGCTTTCATATGCGTGAGAGCTGGCTGTTACTCAGTATATATTGATGGCTTTGAATGAGCTGTGATTCTCCAGGGTTTTGAGTGGCGCCTCCATCATGACGAATTTATTCCCTATATTGGCAATTTGTGTTTGCTTTCTGTGCTTGACCCTTATAGGCATCTGGGTCAGTAACCCTCATCCTCTGTGTGATACTTCTTTATCTTAGGAAATCATCAAGAATTAATAATGATTCTGAAGGCCAATGCTTTAAGTGATCCATTCTTTGGGCTGATTGATTCTCACCTAAATCCAGTTTCCAATTCCTCCATTTTATACTCTGCCACATCACTGATATCAAAACAAAACAAAACAAACGAACAAAAAAACCCAAATATATCTCTTGGTTAGAGCTGTCTTCTGTGCTTTGAAGCTTGAGGCCAAGTACACTTTTTTTTCTTGCTTTGCATTTAATAAAAAGGGGGAGGGTGGCTAGGGAGAGACTTGTTCTTTTAGAGAGGGAAAAAATCCAAGCAGAGTGTCTGGATAGCTTCAGCTATGAGTAAGTACTACAGGAGAGATATTCTGCATATTTACATGGTCATCCATAAAGCGTTTTCCTTTGAAACAAATTTGATGAAATTATAAATAAATGGTAGAAAGGGCCTCAATTAGATAAAAGAAATGAAGCATTTAATTAATTTGCAACAAGCCCATGGGTGGCCAGAAAAATAAAATCATATCTAAAATTAGTTGAAGACAGACCACAAGTTTGGATGCTTTACTATATTAAAAAGTGAATGCAATGGACACTTTTTACCATTTGTCTTTTATCCAGCCAACAACACACATGCAAAAATTAATTTTCTCAGTCAAACAAGGAAAACAAAAGAGCAGGTTATTGCTACATGGAGCTTTTAAGTCAATGAGATTATACAAGGTTTTGGAATTTAAAAAGTCTGGGTACAGCTGTTATTGGTAAACTACAACAAAATCATGATCAAAATTGCCACAACATACAATTAACTTATTCTTCATGGACTTTTCTTTCTCCTCTCCAATACTCTTTGTGTCTAACCTAGATAAACAAGCTATAAATGTCTTGCCCCTATCATACACAGGAAGGTTGCCTTTAAAAGATGTATTATTTGGAGTTTTATGATGTCCTTACAGCCATCAAGGCTACAAATCAAAATTCACTCTTACAAGTAGTACAACTGAACATAAATATTCATGCAAAATGTGTGGTTGTGATATACTAAACTACGGCTATTTTGACTAGTGTGTTTTATCCTTACAAACTGGGTTTCTAATTATAATGAGTCAAATATTATAGCTTCTTCAAGTTATTCTGCCTTTAGTGACTTGTCTAGAGAAAAAATTAGTATATCTAAAAAGTAACAAGTAACAATATGTTAGCAACGCTGGGCACTAGCCCTGAGTAATGATTTGGGAGACATGCGTTGCACAACTCCAGCAACGATCAGAAGCATGATTGTAAAAGTGAAGTTGTTTGTGCTAGGGAACTGAGCAGAAGCATGGTCTGAATGATTATGATTTCTGGCATGTGGTGAACTGACTGCATCTATGTGCTGTAGTTCTGAGGACTGCATTTCCACAGTTCTCATGTTTTGTAGCATAGCACGACACAGGTGTGCTCAAGAACGCCCTGGTTGGTGGCTAACACACTTACCAATCATTAACATAAACTTGGACCCAAACATCACTAGGTTTTTGGTTTTGGTTTTGGTTTTTAACTTTTCAGATGTCTTTGAGAGCCACACCACAGTGAGGATAAATGTGTCTCCTGTCAAGATTTTTCGTCTGCTGTTGTCAATATTCTGAAACTTGCAGGGAACCTGCTGTATACTCCAGGTGGCCTCCAACTTAAAGTAATCTTCTTTACTCAGACTCCTGAGAGCTGGTGTCACAAGTGTGAGCCACCACACCTGGCTCCCATTTAACTATAACTAGGAAAGGATTCTTTATTCCGAAGAATGGTTTTCTTTAGTGATAAGATCTAGTTCTGTTGGTTGTAAATGTGATATGCGTGTTTTCTGGGTTGTCAGCAAACATTAAGGATTCTGTGAAGCTTAAACTCAGCTTCTGTGGCCAAAAGAAGATTCAGTAGTGGGGATTAGTCTGGGGGGTATCTCAAGGAGATGTGCTTTTTTATCTTAAAGATGCAGATAGCAAAATATATAAACACATTTCTGAGATACAGTTCCATGTAAGAATCCATTAATATCTTACTGGATTTAGTTCTGTATGTTTTTTAGAACATTTTAGATAGGAACAGAAGTTATGTGCTTGCACATGTACATGCACACACACAGAGACACACATAGAGACACACACCGACACACACACACAGAAACACACAGACACATACAGAGACACCTACAGACACAGACACCAGTTTTACTATAGAAAAATCAGTAAATTTTTTCAGACAAGGACACTTTCTTTTGGGTTTGTGTGTGTGTGTGTGTGTGTGTGTGTGTGTGTGTGTACATACATGTTTACTATGTAATAACTTCAGTTTAATTATAAAATAGTCTTGTGATATTCTTAGGCAAGGGCACTCTGTCTTTTTTCTCCTGGTGTGTACATGCATTCCTGCTCTCTCAAGAGAAGGGAATAGAAGGGAATGGATCATCTTTCTGGGAGGTCCATGAAACATGCCTCCTGCTTGCAGGGGATTTTGAATATTCATGGTTTGGGATACATTGCTGGGCTCTCAGGCCCTTATCAGTAGACTCTTATTAAAACATTACAGTCTTGTCACTGAAGGTGAGTTC
>JADRCC010548639.1:2650-13622 GCA_019843855.1 Hylomyscus alleni
CATCCATCCATCCATCCATCCATCCATCCATCCATCCATCCATCCATCCATCCAAATGTGCATGTCCGTTTGCCTATATATTTACACGTAGGGTATATGTGTATGTGTGCAAGCATGCATGGATACTCATGGAGTTGATTTTATAGATCGTTTGGCCCGGCCAGAATGTGGGTAAGTGAATTATTGAATGTATGTGTGTCTGTACACATTTGCCTGTACAAAGCATCTTAATTCTTTTCTTTCCCTGCTCTCTGGTTCACAAAGAGTTAACTAGCTAAACCAGAGAGGCTTCTGGCTGACTCACCAGAGAAAGGAGTACAGGCAATAAATCCTTTTACTTAATTCCCTGCTGCTAAACAACATGTATTATTGACCAGATATTATCACTTATTAAAGCACAAATAACAAAGAGTTAATAAAGAGTTAACTTTTTAGTGCTTCATGAAGCATAGGGAGAAATTAAGTTTCCCTAGTGCTTATTTAAGCATAAAGAACTAAATAAAGTACAGAGTATTATAATGTTTAATAAAGCACAGATTTAAAGAGAAAAGAAGCCAGTGTTTTTTAATCATAAATAAACAAGGAAGTTTTTAGAATCTTTTAGAAGTTATCAGCAAGCATTCAGTGTAGTTAGAGAGCTAGAAGGCCAGAGACCATCAGTCTTTAAGTCTACATCCTACGCTGTGTGACACTTCTACCCCATTCCAGGCCATGCAGGCTCCTGAAAGTTGGCTATTTTGTCACAGTGACAAGAAAGGAACTAAGGTACTAGTAAGAGACTGAGAAAGGTAAGCCTAAGGCTCAGATAGAGGTCTATCTGAAAGAACACACTGCTTATTGTTCAGTTGTCCAAGAGAGCTAGAAATAACTTAAACATGGTCAATGCACACTGCCTTAGCACCCACCATTTACTCAGGAGCCTGCAGTGACCACATCCCTTTTACTATGGCATCTATCAATCTACTGAAGAAATGTTTTCACATACTAAACTCAAAAGCTTTGTCTTAGAAAGTTTGGAGATCTTAATTCCCTAGAGAAAAAAAAATCACCAAGGAATAATAGTTATTATTCCAGTAAATAAACTGAAACTTCCAACAGCCAGTTCAAGTTACTGGACCCATTAGAAGAGGGGAGTGGTTGTTTGAAATTGCCAAAGAAACAATTTTCTGTTTCACAATAAGGGAGGGAGGCTATGTTTGTAACAGAGAAAGTTCATTCAGGAGTCCTGTGATTTGAGGTAGCAATCAATTGAAGCTCCACACATGAGCATCAGGATCACCCCAAGTCTGGAGCCTGTGGAAACAAAAGTTTGGAGCCTCTCATCAGGTAAAGAATTTTGTGTCACTGGAAGAGAATAAAGAGACCATGGGATAGGTTACAGATGGGGGTGGCTATTAATATTAACTTAGAAGAAATGAATCCATTACCTATTACCAACATGATGTTGCAAAACAGGCAACTTCAAAAGGTTTACTGCTTGCTTAGCTAGGTTTGGTTAATTGGTTCTACCAATTTGGTCTGGATCATTCACATGACTAAGAATCACATGACTTAACTGGAGTAGCATCAGGTGGGGAACTTGGTTTTGTTGCAGATATCACCCTGCAATGAGCTATATGGGTACATTCTCATAATGACTTCAGAAATGCAAGCATAAGGCCAAAAGTCATTTTAGGACTCTGCTCAGGATACTGCAGCAATCTTACCCCTCCTCTATAAGTATAAAGGAATGATGAAGACCTAACCTGTTTTATGAGAATAACTGGTAATTCATATAGCATAGACTCAGGATGAAATGGGGAATAGGTGCTGCGGATAGAGGCGGTGCTCTCCTAATGCTCTGGGTTTCATTGGGTTGCACAATCATTCCTTTCTTGTTCGAGTGAGGAGTGGTAGTAATTCCCATTGCAATGGACTCTGCTGTGTCTCATCTTCCCTTGGTTCTCTGTTTATGTTTGTTAAAGAGTCCCCTTCTGGAAATTTCAGCCAACTGGTCCCATTGAATGTGTTGTCTACTTCCTGCTAGGACCCTAATTGATGCAGTTTCTTGAAGATTGTCAGTTGGAGCCCAAATTGATGCAGTCTCTTGAAAACTGCCAAATAAGAGTAAGATGTTAAAAGCATCCATATTGGAGCTAGAGAGGTGGTTAGAAATATGATCACTCTAGGATTGCCTCCTTGTCCCTCTCTGCACCATGTACAGTTTCATCCACAGCTAAGAAGAGCCACTCCATGTTCTCTAGCAGACTAGCTTTTCTATATTTTTCCTAAATATATGGCTCAGGGAGTTAAAAGAGGCAGTTGAGAACAACCATAAGCATCAGTTCACTTTCATAGGAGCTGACAATCGCATAGAAATAGAGATTGATGCTACTTTTACTGGCACCCCTTTCAAAGGGCAACTTCACTATCCGTCCAATGGGTCTTGTTGCAAATGTTTGTTCCAAAGGTCTTTGCTCTTTGAGCTGGGGTAGGTGTCATCATAGTAGGTGACAAAGAGCCTGTCTCCATCATTGTCAAGAATCAGGGTGGCCTTGACAGTGTACAAGGAGGGCCTCCATCTTGCTTGCAGCTGCTGCTCAGACACATCTTTTCCTTTTCTTATTTTGTCTATGAATCTTGGCTATATGATTTATTTTGATTTTTTTTTTACTTAATGAATTGTTGGTAATCTACAAAACCATATAGTTTAAGTCTATGTTTTTCAAGTCCTGCTTTTATTCTCAATTAAAAAAAAATTCAAGCCGGGCGGTGGTGGCGCACGCCTTTAATCCCAGCACTTGGGAGGCAGAGGCAGGTGGATTTCTGAGTTCGAGGCCAACCTGGTCTACAGATTAGTGACATGAAAAACGATGCTTATAAAAAGAAACTGTCTCACAAAAAAACAAAAAAAAAAAAAAAAAAAAAAGGCTAAAAATTCAAAATATTAGCCAGTCCTAAAAACAGCACAGAAGAGAACAATGTGAAGATAGCAGCTCTGAAAATAACAGCTCTGTGAATAGGCTGGAAAGACATCTCAGTGGTTATGAATGGGAGTACTGTTCTTGAAGAAGACCAGAGTTGGATTTCAGCACCAACAGGAAGCATCTATTCGTACAACCAGCTGTATCTCTAGCCACAGGGCATCTGATGCCTTCCTCTGGCCTCTGTGGGCACTGAATGCATGTGCACAAATCCACATACATACATGTAACTAAAAATAAATTAATTGAGAAAAAAATCCTTCTCTGAAACTTCCTCCTGAAGCAGAGGGAGCAAATACAGAGACTCACAGCGAGACATAATGCAGAGAGTGAAAGATGTTGGAACACTCAGCCCTAAAGAGGATGTCTCCATCAATTCCCTCCCTTCAGAGATCAGGTAATCCTGTAGAAGGGGAGGCAGAAAGAGTGCAAGAGCCAGAAGGGATGAAGGACACCAAGAAAATTAAACCAACATCAATGGGCATGTGAATGCAGAGACTAAAGCAGTGCCCAGGGCCTTCACATGTCTACACCAGATAAAGTCCTAGAGCTGAAAGAAGACACATGCTCCTATCCGTAATGCAAAAGCTATTTCCAAATGATAAACACTTGAAAATGAAAATTTAGTTTTCCCAAAGGGAGTCACACTGGAGAAGCAAACTACTCTTAAGGGTAGGCACATACCCAGCAGTAGGTAGTCAGCAGTTAATGGACTCAAGAGCATCTGTGGAGGTTCCTTGGCACATCACATCTGGGGATTTCCTTTAAAAGTAACAATTACTGCTGGGCAGTGGTGGTGCATGCCTTTGGTCCCAGCACTTGGGAGGCAGAGGCATGTGGATTTCTGAGTTCAAGGCCAGCCTGGTCTATAGAGTGAGTTCCAGGACAGCTAGGGCTACACACAGAGAAACCCTGTCTTGAAAAACAAAAACAAAAAAAAAAAAGAAGAAGAAAAAGAAAAAGAAAAAGTAACAATTGCCATATTTATTTTATTTTATTTTATTTTATTTACATTTGCTCCTTGTGAATATATTATAGCTTCAAATTTAGTGTTTTTATAAGATTCCTGAGTGTGTGAATGAGTGGCTCTCTGTTTCTTGTGCCTTTTCTTGGACCTCTTTTCTTCTGTTAGTTTTGTCCTAAACTGACATGTTAGTTTTTGTTTTATCTTATCATATTTTATTAATATCCCTTAGAAGCATGTTTATTATCTAATGAGTAATAGAAGATGGTAGGTCTAGGTGGAAGGGGAATTGGGGAGGATTATAGAGGAGCAGAAGGAGGATAGTCCTTAATGTAATATGGAAAAAACAATATTTTCAATAAAAATGATAAAAATGACACTAAAATCAAAAAAGTTGAAACAAACAGCAAAACAAAATAAACCAACTCCTCTCTGACCATAATCTTTATTCATTTCTTTTTAGACAAAGTCTCACTATGAATCCCTGGCTGGGCTGGAACTGTCTGTATAGACCAAACTGGCCTTGAACTCATAGAGATTCCCCTGATTCTGTCTCTTGAGTTCTAGGGTCTTGAGAACTCAGGTTAAAGGTATGCAATTCTATCTCTGACTTTTCATTCATGTGTTTTTGTTTGTTTGTTTGTTTTATATAGCTGAAGTTAAAATTAAATTCCCCCAAATGGAGATGTAATCTATATAAACTGATCAAACATGAATGAACATGTGCATCTTATTGGCTCAATAAACTTATAGAGAAAAGCACGTTTTAATTGGATTTAAATCTTGACAATAGATGCCTTATAGTGTTTTCTTAGATTTCCAAATCCTCATTTTTTCTTTCCCTTTATTACTCTTCTCCACTTGATCCCTATTGTTCTCATCCTCACCAGACTCCCACCCAGAGAAATCTGTTCTCTTTTCCCTTTCCAAGGAGATCTATGCATCCCCTCCTTGAGCCCTCCTTGTTACTTAGCTTCTCTGGGTCTGTGGAGTGTAGCATGGTTATCCTTTACTTAAAAGTTAATGTCCATTTAAAAAGGAGTGTATACCATGTCTATCATTCTAGGGCTGGTTTACCTCACACAGGATGATTTTTCTAGTTCCATTCATTTGCCTGCAAATTTCATGTTCTCCTTGTTTTTAATAGCTGAGTAGTACTCCATTGTGTAAATATACCACATTTTCTTTATTCATTCTTTGGTTGAGGGAGGACATCTAGGTTGTTTCCAGTTTCTGGTTATTATGAATCAAGCTGTTGTTAAAAATAGTTGAGCAAGTGTTCTTGTGGTAAGGTAGAAAGACCTTTGGTTATATGCCCTGGAGTGGTAGAACTAAGTCTTGAGGTAAATCAACTCCAAATTTCCTGAAGAACTGCCATACTGATTTCCACAGTGGTTGTACAAGTTTGTACTCATACCAGCAATGTAACTGAGTTTCCCTTGCTCTACATCCTCCCAACCATGAGCTGTCTCTTCTGTGTTTGATCTTAGCTATTCTAACAGGTGTGAGATGTAATCTCAAAGTCATTTTGATTAGATTTTGCTGATGGCTAAGGATGCTGAACATTTCTTTAACTGTTTACCGACTATTAGAGATTCCTCTATTAAGATTTTTCTGTTTACATATGAATCCCATTTTTAATTGGATTCTTAAATTTAGTTATGTCTAGTTTTTTTTTTTTGAGTTCTTTATATATTTTGGTTATTAGTCCTCTGTCAGATGTACAGTTGGTGAAAATCTTTTCCCATTCTGTAGGCTGCTGTTCTGTCCTATTGACAGTGTCCTTTGCCTTACAGAAGCTTTTCTGTTTTATAAGGTCCCATTTATTAATTGATGTTCTTAGTGCCTGCAGTGTTGGGGTTCTGTTCAGGAAGTTGTCTCTTGTCTATGTGTTCAAGGCTATCGCCCCACTTTCCCTCCTATCAGGTTCATTGTATCTGGTTTTATGTTGGTAGCTTTTATCTACTTGGACTTGAGTTTTGTGCAGGAAGATGACTATGGATCTGTTTCTATTGTTTCACTTGTAGACAACCAAGTACCAGTTACCAGCTGGAGACACTTTTTCCCTATTGTTTGTTTCTGGCTTCTTTATCAAAAATTGGATATCCGTACATGTGTGGTTTTTCCATCTGGGTCTTTGATTTGATTTTATTTGTAACCTGTTTGTTTTTATGCTAAAACAATGTTTTTGTTCTTATAGCTCTCTAGCTATAACAGCTTGAGAGCTGTTGAAATCAGGGATTTTATTGTTCAGGATTGTTTTACCTATCCTGTTTTTTATTTGTTTGTTTATTTGTTGTTTTTTTTTTGGCTTTTCATTTGAAGTTGAGTATTGCTTTTTGAAGGTCTGTAAAGAATTGTGTTGGAATTTCGATGGGTATTGCAGTTAATCTAGATTACTGTAGGTAGGATGGCTATTTTTACTATGTTAATCTTTCTAATCCATAAGTATGAAAGATCTTTCCATCTTCTAATATTTTCTTGAACTTCTTTCTTCAACAATTTGAAGTTATCATCAAGCAAGTCTTTCATTTTCTTGTTTATAACAAGATATTTCATATTATTTGTGACTACTATAAAAGGTGTCATTTCTCTGATATCTTTCTTAGCCCATTTGGCATTTGTATATAGAAAGTCTACTGAATTTTATCTTTTTGAGTTAATCTTGTATCCAGATACTGTTATCAACGATAGGAGTTCCCTGGTAGAATTTTTGGGATAGACTATGAACACTATTATATCATCTCCAAATAATTCTTTTATTTCTTCCTTTCCAACCTGGATTTCCTTGCTGTCCTTTAGCTGTCTTATTGATTTGGCTAGAACTTAAAGTACTATACTGAATAGATAGGGAGAGAGTGGGCAGCCTTGTCTTGTTCCTGTTTATAGTGAAATGTATTTGAGTTTTTCTCCATTTAATTTGATGTAGACTATAAGCTTTTTGTAAATTGCGTTTATTATGTCTTAAGTACATTCTTTTTATCCCTTATCTCTCCAAAACGTTTTAATGAAGGGTTTTAGACTTTGTCAAAGCCTTCTCAACATATAATGATATGATCATGTGATTTTTTCTTTCAGTTTGTTTATTTGGTAGATTTTCATATATTGGATCATCTCTGCATACAAGAGATTAAGCTTAATTGTTCACAATGGATGATCTTTTTGATGTGCTCTTGGATTCAGCTTGCAAGTATTTTGTTGAGTATAATTGCTTTTGTGTTCATAAAAGATGTTGGTCTGTAATTCTCTTTGTTGAATCTTTGTGATTTGGGTGTCAGGGTAACTGTGGCATTATAACGTGAATTTGGCAATATTCCTTCTGTTTCTATTTGTAGAATAATTTGAGGAATATTGATGCTGTGTCTTTTTTGAAAGTCTACTAAAATTCTCCACTAAAGCCATCTGGCACTGGGCTTTTTTGTTTGGCAGACCTTTAATGACTGCTTTTATTTCCTTAGTGTTTATAGGGCTGTTTAAATAGTTTATGTGATCTCGATTTAACTTTGGTAAATGGTATCTATAAAGAAAATTATCTACTTCTTTTAGATTGTCCAATTTTTGACATACATGTTTTTAAAGTATAACCTAATGACTCATTGGATCCCCTACATGTTTGTTGTGATGTCCTGCTTTGTTTCTGATTTTGTTAATCTGGTATTTTCTCTGTGTATTTCAGTAAGTTTGGATAAGGCTTTATCTATCTATTTGATTTTCTCAAACAAAAAATTCCTTGTTTCATTGAATTTTTTGTATTGTTCTCTTTGTTTCTATTTAATTGATTTTGGCCCTCACTTTATTTCCTGCTAATTACTCTTCTTGAGTGTGTTTGCTTCTTTTTGTTCTAGAGCTTTCAGGTGTGCTATTAAGTTACTAGTATGAGATCTCACTAATTTCTTTATGAAGGCAGTTAGTGCTGTGAACTTTCCTATTAGCATTGTTTTCATTGTGTCCTATAGGTTTGGATATGGTGTGCATTCATTTTCATTGAATTCTAGGAAGTCTTTAATTTCTTTCTTATTTTTGCATTTACCCAGTAGTCATTCACTACAGATTTGTTTAGTTTCCTTGAGTTTGTGGTTTTCTATTGCTGTTGAAATCCAGCTTTAATCTGTGGTGGTCTGATAGGATCCATGAGGTTATTCAATTTTCTTGTATCTATTGAGACTTTCTTTGTGACTGGATGTATGGTCAATTTTGGAGAAGGTTCTGTGAAGTGCTGAGAAGAAGATATATTCCCTTGCATTTGAATAGTTTTATGTTAGGTCCCTTTGAGTCTTATTTGTTGGTTCCAGTATCTCTCTATTAAGTTTTTGTCTGGATGACATTTCCATTGGTGAGAGTGGGGTATTTACATCTCTCAATATTATGTGAGTGTCCATGTGTGATTTAAGTTTTAGTAATGTTTCTTTTACATATGTGCATGTCCTAGTGTTTGGGACACAGTTCCTATAAAAGTAAGATTAAATAAAAATGGATCTAAAATACTATTCACTGGAAATGCAGGAGGAGAGAAACACATTAACAATATGAGTAAGAAGAAATTAGAAGAATCCAGAATCTGGTGAAACCTTCACCTATTCCAAAACTAATAGGATATATATATATATATATATATATATATATATATATATATAAAATCTTTTTTCTTGTATTTCTTCTAGATGTTTAGATACAACTAAACTCAACATATAAACTTTGTGAGTCTTAATTTGGATATCTTAAATGACTATACAATAGGGACATTGAATTGTAGATTGTGTACTTCATGATATTTCGAGAGCATTGCAGTTTGTTAAGGATTGAAAAGTATATTTCAGTGATGCACAAAATTATTTTCACAATACATTCCAGAAAACATGTGGAATTCTCTTTTTGAAACAGAATAGAGAGATCCAACATGATTTCCAAAATAGCATTGCTTCAGTAGGTATATGGTATATTCATTATTGTTATGTCTATAATAGTTACATTTTCACATAAAAACTGCAGGTTTGTGGTCTGTCTCTGTCTCTCTGTCTCTCTGTCTCTCTGTCTCTGTCTCTGTCTCTGTCTCTGTCTCTCTCTCTCTCTCTCTCTCTCTCTCTCTCTGTGTGTGTGTGTGTGTGTGTGTTTCCTTGAATGCACGTGGAGGCCAAAGGTTAATGTTGGGCATCTTTCTCTATCATCCTGCACCTTATTTTTCTTGAGACAGTGTGTCTCACTGAACCTGTGAAAATCCTGTTTTGCCTTGACAGACTGGCCAGCAAGTTCTCATGATCTACTTGTCTCTGTTCCTAGCCACGGGCTTATAGATAACTATTGGTAATGAAATGAAAATACAAGTGGATTGAACTTGGGTCTTCTGGGGAAAAAACAGTAAGTTTTTTTATCCACTGAGCCACCATGCCAGTCCCTAACTAGGAAATAATTCTAATAATAGAGTATTAATTGCATAAATATTAATTTTCCTTTCACCTTTTTAATTTCATCATAGAGTTTTTAACTCTCTTGGTTGTTAAACTTGGATTGAGAGAGTTACTAGAAAATTGAAAAATCTGTGAGGCCATCTCAGGAGATGACTGGCATGTGCATTCAGGAACTGAGAAGAGAACACTAGCCTTGCGTGTAGGTGGTGCTATTTGGCGGTCTAGAGGTCTGGATGGAGACAAAACTGGAAGAGAGGCAAGTTTACACATGTATAGAAGCACAGCACATCGTTATCAGGTGTGAGCGTTGCAGTTACTTTCGGTGTCACTGTAGGTTCTTGGTCTTTGGAAAGTAGACTCATACCAGCCACTCTCCAGGGGGCTTCCAGACTTTCAGATTTAGGCCAGGGACAGTATTGTTGTTTGGCAGTTTTCAGTTGCTTGCTCTAAGCAGGTTCTAGTTTCTCCCAGTCTCCAAATTATAGACAGATATTGTGGGCCTATGACATTTTGACCATTTGAGCCAATCCGATAGTACTCTCACAATGATAGGAGCACTTGATTGGTTCTGTTCCCCTACAGAAGCCAAGCTGTATAGTTCTGGTTCGAGAAACCTCCTTGGAATCTCCGTGGCAGAGGCCTGACTGCTTTCCAGTAAGATTGAAACCTTTTCAGTCATCTATGTACTATGAATATAGCACATTTAGAAATACCTCAAACAAAAATTGAAGAATGTTATT
This sequence comes from Hylomyscus alleni, assembly GCA_019843855.1. Lineage (NCBI taxonomy): Eukaryota > Metazoa > Chordata > Mammalia > Rodentia > Muridae > Hylomyscus > Hylomyscus alleni. The sequence goes on from JADRCC010548639.1 coordinate 12,723, forward strand.
GAAAAACATATGCCAAGAATTCCTGTGTTTTGAGCTGAGCCTGATAGCTTATACCTATAATGCCAGAAATTGGAAGGGATGCTGAGGCAGGGGGATGTCAAGTTTCAGGCCAGTTTGGACTACAAAATGAGAGCTGTATCTCAAAAAGCCAGAATAGCAGCAACAAGCACTATCACCACCACCACCACCACAAAAACAAATTCTGAAAAACACATGCCAATGCTAAAGATTTTTATAAAGATTTAGAAACTTTATTGAAAAATACAGCAAGCCTGCATTTTTTTCCCCCAGTAGTAATTAATTTTTACTGGACGAGTCCTTCCTTGGACACCTACTCTGCTATTTCTCCAAGTCCTCTCTTTCCCTAACAGCACTCTTCAGGCTACTTGTTGATCTCCAGAGTTCCTTGCCACTTCCTTGCCAGGAGCTGCAAGTTATTTGTTAATATGAATTTGATGAATCAATAGACATAATTTTGTGCTTATGAGTTTCACAGATACAGAAATAACAAACATATACACTGAACTTTCAAAAAAAGGCTATAATAGTCAACATGTTTAGTCTTTTTTTTATATTTTCTTTATTTACATTTCAAATGTTATCCCCTTTCCTGGTTTCCCTCCCTTCCTGAGGATATCTTCTCACATCCTCCCTCCCCCTGCACCTATAAGGGTGTTCCTCCACCCACCCACCTACTCTCAACTCCCCACCCTTGATTCTCCTACACTGGGGCATCTATCACGCCTTCATCGGACCAAGGACCTCTCCTTCCATTGGTACATGACAAGGCCATCTTCTGCTACATATGCAGCTGGAGCCATGTGTATTCCTTTGTTGATGGCTTAGTCTCTGGGAGTTCTGGGGGGTCTGGTTGGTTGATATTGTTGTTCTTCCTATGGG
>JADRCC010548647.1:0-10479 GCA_019843855.1 Hylomyscus alleni
GAATCTTTAAATAAAGATGCTAATTAAAGACGTTAAGAGATGACTCAAGCAGAGCCTTCCAGGGAGGACTAGGGTTCAGTTCCCAGGATCCACCTGTAACTCCAGCTCCAGGGCATTCAGGGCACTCCTCTGGTTTCCATAGTCGCCTATACTTTTGTGAAAATACCATACCCCCCAATATAAACATAATTAAAAACAAATGAAGAAAGATAGCTGAAAGAAACTTATTTAGTAGAGATCCCATGTGTAAAGGTTTTTTAATTCACACCTAACAACTGCACATAATCAGAGACATTTGTACAATTTCAACGCATGCCAATGTGGCATTGTGATCAAGTATTAAGTAATTTATTTATTGTCTACCTTTCTACCAGCCATTTTGAAACACTCAATCATCATCAGCCAGAGTCGGACTACTGAGGACATAAGTGTCTGGCAACGCCTGGGAGTTGTTGTCCCCCTCAGACCTTGCTTTGAGAGTTGAGTATCCAGGCCACCAGCTTTTCTGTAACTCCCTGGAGTGTTGTATGAAAACAAGATTTTGAAGCCAAATCCCAGCTGTGGAGAGAGAGGGATGCCATTCATGTGTGAACACTGCCTGGTGCTGGTGGCAGCTAACCACCTCTAGTAAAGGATAACAGGCTCTTACCACCCTACTTTGGGGTAAAATTTACTTATGTATCTTATAGAGTTCTCTTATTTTCATATTAACTTCTAATTCCTGCATAATGATTCAATAATAAAGTGGGACAATTAGAAAGAATCTTTAGCAGATGGAAGATTTTCCAACACAAAGGTTAAGAATAGTAGGTACAGTCGCAAAGGAAATCAATATGCTTTGGTTTTTCTTCTAAATACTTTTATAATTATATTAGCCTGCAACTCATTTTTGGTTTGTGAAATTGAGAAGAATATAAATATGAATTGCCTTTATATTTTTTTTTAAAGAAATAAGGAAAACCTAGCTTTTGGTTACAAAACATAAACTAGGGAAAAGGTATTTACATTTCAAAAGAAATTTTCATTGTAAATTTAGTAAGTATATTATAAATAATACATAGCTTTGTAGGATCGTCTACACGTTTTAGCGTATGTGGTGTAACTGCATATCCTTTTATATGTTTTTACTGATGCTGCTTCTGAAAACTGATCTTAGAACTTTCACTGTAAGGATGGGCAGAGAGAGAATGAGAGAGGAGAGAGAATGGAGAGAGGAAGAAAGAAAAGGAGGAACAAGAATGAGATGATGTGCTAATCTGCTACAGGTCAAGTGGATGCTGCTACCCAATGCTTGCAAATAAGTAGGAATCTAAAAGGGAACAAGAAGAAGATGAAAGCCATACAATCAAACAGGGTTAGGTTCTAAGAAAAAGTGGCATCGCTGAAATAATAAAGTCATGATGTACCGATAGAATACAAAAGGATTGGGGGCTTTTACATTTCAAGTTTTAAACTTCCAAACTAGACATTCAAATAAAAATTTCTCAGAGTTTCACCTTAGAAGTCAATTACCCAATGACTGGTTTAACTTGCGACCCACATCACAAGAGAGAGCCCATGGCCAACACTGCCTGCATAGCCAGGAACCAGAGGCTGGATGGCCCAGAGACATAGGATAGAACCAAACTCAAATACTCCTCCCGGCGAAATCAAAGTAGGCAAAGCTCAGAGAAACCTGCAGCAAAAGGGATTGGGGGGAGGATTGTGGGGCACCAGGAAAACATGGGCCACAAAGCCAACTAATCAAGGCTCCTAGGAGCTCACAGAGGCTGAAGCGTCAAGCACGGAACCTGTATGGGTCTGTGCTAGGTCCTCTGCATACACGTTATGGTTGTTTAGCTTGGAGTTTTGTAGGATTCCTATAAGTGGGAGTGGGGTTGTCCCTGACTGTTTCTCCTGCTCGTGGGACCCCTTTCTCCCTTTTTGGTTGCCTCACACAGCCTTGATATGCAGATCTGTGTCTAGTCTTGTTGCATCTTGTTATACCATGTTCTGTTGATATTCCTGGGAGGCCTGCTCTTTCCTGAAGGAAAATGGAGGAATGGGTGGGGGTTTCCAGGGAGAATATGTGGCTATACATAAGGAAAAGGACGCTTCATTTCATTGATCTAAGTCTCTATATTTCCTTTTTTTTTGTGGCAAAATTGATCCGTGATCTCATGGTTGCCCTGCAGAGATAGATTGGGCAGAATCAGCATACACCGCTATGCACAAGAGGACGAATCCTAAGCAGAATGGACACGTGCAACTGTCACAATTGACACACAATGCCCTCTCCCCTCTTAGAAGAACTGTTGGCTTTCAGATAGGCAGGAAGAAGAGGCAGGTGCACCTATATCCTGCACATAATACAGTGGACCTGAAGAACTGCTGAAATCTTGCCTCTCCTTGACTGGAGCCACCGTGACATTGCCTTCCTGAGGTTTTGTGTGGTACAAGATGTTGTCCTTGGAAATGAAGCATGAAACTGTCAGGCTGGGAAAGCAACACATCTGAACACGCGAAGGAATGGAAAAATTTTATAATGCTGTCGCTGTCTAGATTCATGTCATATTGGGATACCAATAAAAATGATCAAGTCAGTTTCTTATGATCCTGTTAGCACGGGAGTATTCAGGACTAGATAAAACTCATTTATTATTACCAAAGAGTTGTCATTTTCTTTTAGAGTCTCCTTGGGACATCTTTTGCAAAAACAGTCTAACAGAGCATTTGTTATTTTTTTTAATTGTAGTAGAATCATAGTTCTATTTGTTTTTATTTTTTAATTTTTTGTTTTATTTATTTACATTCCAAATGTTGTTCCCCTTCCCAAGATTTCTTCACCCCATCTCCCCTCCCTTTTGCCTCTGAGAGGGTGTTCTCCCACCTATCCCCTCCCCTACTTCATAACCTCCAGTGCCCCCTGCCCCTGAGGCATCAAGGCTCTACAGGATTGGACGCATCCTCTCCTACTGAGGCCATACAAAGCAGTCCTCGGCTACACATGTGCCAGGAGCCTCGTACCAGCCCATGTGTGCTCTTTGGTTGCTTGTTCAGTCTCTGGGAGCTCTCAGGGATCTGGGTTAGTTAATACTGTTGGTCTTCCTATGGGATTGCACTCCCTTTCAGTTCCTTTAATCCTCCCCCTAACTCTTCCATAGGGGTCCTCAACCTCAGTCCAATAGTTGGCTGTAGGTATCTGCTCCTGTCTCAGTCAGCTGCTGATAGAGCCTCTCAGAGGACAGCTATGCTGTCTGCAAGCACAAAATGATATCAGTAATAGTGTCTGGGTCTGGTGCCCACTGCCCATGGAATGGGTCTCAAGTTGGACCGGTCACGAGAAGGCTTTTCCTTCAGACTCTGCTCCACTTTTGTCCCTGCATTTATTTTAGACAGGGACAATTCTGGGTCATAAATTTTGAAGGTAGGTGGGTGGCACCATCCCTCCACTGGGGGCCCTGTCTATCTACTGGAAGTGGTCTCATCAGGTTCCATCTCCCCACTGTTGGACATTTTAGCTACGGTCATCCCCATTGAGTCCTGGGAGCCTCTGACATCTCAGGTCTCTGGGAGTTTCTCGAGGTTCCCCTCTCCACCTCCGCCCCTCAGCTGCATATTTCCATTCAGAGAGAGTGGGAGGGACCTGGGTGAGGGGTGGGTGGGGGAATGAAAAGGGGGGAGGATCGGGTATGAGGGAAGACAGGGGAGAAGCCCAGAGGGCCAGGAGTATGAATAGAAACTGTGTTATTAAAGAGAAAGCATACATAAACACCTATGTCGTGTCCATTTAAAATAATTATCTGCTACTTGGAAACGGTTTTAACATCAAAAGGTTCAGTACTTAAATGAAGCCACTCCTTTGCTATTACCTCACAAGCTGTTGCAGAGAAGGAAAACCACATTGGTTAATTGCAGTAATTTGGACAATTGTTTTTCATGAATGGATTTCTTTATAGAGCAACTGCTGTGCTTGTATGAGGGGTGGGGGGGGTGAGACACAACTAAGAAGAATAAACCTCTTTGGTTCTCCAAATTATGCTATGTAAGGAGCATGAGAAAAATTAGTAACTTATCCTAGACACAGAAATCACCCTGTTTTTCCTCAGTCAATGGTAGGTGCGAATGCAGTTACTTCTACAGGAGGCTCTACTCAGGTGTCTCTGATCCGGACTCAGGGCCTAAGCCAATCTTAATGACTTGACCCAGGCTCCAAGGATGAAAAGATGAGAAACTCAGACAAACAGAAAACATGTCCAGGCCTAGAGAGATGACTCCACACCCAGGGTCCATTCGCAGCACACACACGGTGACTCACAACTGTCTGTAAATCCAGCTCCAGACCCCCTGATGCTCTCTCCTGACCTCCAAGGACACCACACTCAAACATGATGCACAGATATACATGCAGGCAAAAACAGTCATTCACATAGAATAAATCAAGTAATAGAAAAAAAAAATGTGCCATACTTGAAATACATTCAAATTTCTTCCAGAGGTACTAACATGAAGAAAATGAAAAGTGCAATTGCCACTCACTTCCTGAGTTCTTAAGCAAGAATAAATGACTTTGATTTAAATTTATAATTGAATACAAATAACGAGAGTTTTTAGATATGTCACTAGATTAATTTACTTAGTGTGCATGTGCTTGCACATGCATGCAATGCACGCATCCCACAACACAGATGTGGTGGTGCCAGGGCGACGTGTCGGGGCTGGTTCTGTGTCGGGGGCCGGTTCTGTGTTGGGGCTGGTTCTGTGTCGGGGCTGGTTCTGGGTCGGGGCCGGTTCTCTCCTGCCATGTGTTTCCCAAGGATAGAACTCAGGTCCTCAGACTTGGTTACAGGTCCCTTTGCCTGCTGAGTTATATCACCAGCTAGATCTTGAATTGGCATCTTTGGTAAAGAGAATGGCAAGCCTGTTTGAAAGTCTCTTAGCACTTGGCAGCCAGCAATACCAACAATAGTTATTATTCCCAAAGTAAGAAGTCCTCAAATTAATGAACGTATAGGATCGAAATATATATTCCTCTTCTTTGTCATACAAAGCCCAAAAGAAAACACTGGTCCAAACTCCCTCACTAGGAGGGTATTCACCGTGAGCCTGCATGGATTACAGAGACTTCTTAGATTCAAACTCTGCTCCTCTCCTCTCCTATAAAATCATTCCCCTTCCTCCTTTCATAGTGAAGTTGCTCTGTAGAAGTCATGACATGACCGTTGTTTTACTTATAAAATAATGAGAGAAAGGCCATGGATTTAATCTCTGGGTGGGCTACTTAACTATGTTATGGTACATGACCACACACTTTATCTTAACTAGGGACTTGGATCTAGCAAAATATCAATTTGGTTCAAATTTATTCCAGAAAATATTCCAATGCTCTCGTTTTATTCCGGGTCAGTGGTTTTCAAAAATATAGGTTTGGTTTCTGTTCAGAGGTTCTCACTGGGTTTTAAAACAACTGAAAAAATGTTAGCATTACTTCCCTGTAAATGATGAGCAGTTCAGCTCAAGGTTCACTTAGTCAGAAGTCTTTTCTAACTTTGAGCATAAGTTGAGTTTATAGTTGGCAACAACTCAATTCTCAGGTTCCAAACCTAGAACAGACACATCAGTGATGGGTGTTCTATAACCTTCTCAACAGCACCACTCATGGAGGACCAAGTAAGTGTCCAAATACACACAACTACAATGGCATTTCTCCCTCAAACCACTACAGTGTGAAACTACAAAGGGACAAATGGAAACATTTAGGAAGTAGAGCCTTGCTAGAGAAAGTATAGCACTGAGCACTGGCTTTGAGGTTTTATAGTCTGGCCTTGATTTTCATTCTCTCTCTGTTTCCTGTGTGTAGATGAAATGAGAACAAGCAGACTATCACTCCTACCCTACCCCCTCCACCCTGTTCCTTTTCTGCCATGTCTCCACCACTGAGGACTCTATCTTTCTGGGATTGTGAGTTGTAAGCCAACTGGTTCTCTTTTAAGCTGCTTTTCCTTGGGATGTTTTATCACAGCCACTGTAGGGCGAGTAACTAATAGATCATAGCTCTCACACAAAACTTAAATGGTAGAGGCTAAGGAATAAGCAAGTACAGTTCAGGAACAGAAAAGAAAACTGAGCATCTCTGAGGCTAGAAATAGATGTGGCTTGTAAGAGAAGGTTGGAGTGCCTTTACCCCAGGGGTCCCCCTGTATCTACCAGAAAATCAGAACTTGAGAGGCACAAAGACACTACTCATTATGATAATCGGATTTTAAGTTGAGTCAGGAGGGAAGAGACAGTTATGGTTTAAAACCAAATAGTCTTGTGATGCTTAAATGGTCTCATATTTTCCAACTCAAAGAGGAAAACATTTCCTTGCATATTTTTTCAACTCTTAAAAACCTCTTCCTATTTTCTCATAATAGAACTTTCTTGATGGTTGGTGAAGAAAGGGGCTATCTGTGTGACACTGTCAACCTGTAGTGATGCCCCTTTCACGACTAGAGCATGCCATGCCTGTAACCAAATACAGCTTTACAGTGTTTTGAAATTATATTGTTTAAAGCTCTGCTAAGAAGTGTTCACCCACATCGAATAGAACCAACAGGAGCCTCCCTCCTTCCCATGGACAATGAGACGTTCCCCCCTCTCTGGGGAGATTTTGTGAGCATCCTGACATCTATGGAGGTGTTTTAAAGCCTCTGCCATCGATGATGTTTTGTTTCCCTTGAGCCCTCGGGAAATCATTTTTATTTCCCAGTTGAATAAAGTGAAGGTCACAGAGAGCAAGTGGCTTATCCAAGTCCCACAGATTTGAGTTAGACAACACTGACTCTGTTCAAGGTCAGCTGGCTCTACTTTCCAGGCACTGGGTTCTTTCTTTCTTCCTTTCTTTCTTTCTTTCTTTCTTTCTTTCTTTCTTTCTTTCTTTCTTTCTTTCTTTCTTTCTTTCTCTCAACTCCAAACAATTGGCAAGAATAGCTACTCATGTGTTAGTCGTTGATCTTACTGTGCCTGTTTTACTCTGTTTTGTGGAATCAGCACCCCCGGTCCCGAGAACAATGCATGACTACCCCATTAGCAAATTTGTTAATGTGGACATGCTGTGCTCAGTCACGAGGAGGCTAACTCAATTATCTTTCTTTTGATTGGTTTTTGGTAGGGATGCAGAGGATTTCTGCTTGTGGTTAGCTTTACAACATGCTGTAAATATCAATAAACTGCATATTAGCTGTCTAAAAGGAGCCTTGGTATTTCATATGCTTGTGAAGAAACGGAAATTTCAAGCTCTATTAATACTATTAGCTTAACTCTGAAAGCCACAACCATGCAGCCACTAAACAGCTCCTTTAAGATGTGGAAATTTATGAATGAAATAAAGATATATGTATGCATAGAATTATCAAACGGTAGAAGTCACTAAAAGTTTGCCTTTGTACCTTTAGTAGCTTGAGGAAGCCATATAAGAGAATATTCTTGATTTGTTTAAGACAGGGTCACATATAGCCCAGGCTTGAATCCTCTGCATAGCAGAGACTAGCCTTGAACTCCTGATCCTTCTTTTCTCTCTTTAGTGCTGAGTTTGCAAGTACTCACAATTCCTTTTAGCTAATAGAACATTCCAGTAATAAGTGATGCTTTCCTGATTTTCTTTCCTCAAGATATTAGAAATCTTGATAGGAATTTTAAGGACAAGTCGTGAGTAAATCTCTGCCTTAAACATTGTAATATTGTAGAGCTACTCATTGATAGTGGTAAAAATGCTTTTACAGGTAACACATGATGTACTCATAGCAAAAATTTCAGCAAAATTACTCATTTTGAATTTTTTTTATTTTTGTATCTATGTGTTTTGCCAGGAAATATGCCTTCTGTTCTTACTTTAGCCTGGGATGATGGTGATGATGGTGATGATGGTGATGATGGTGATGACGATGATGATGATTTTAAGAAACCAATACTAGAAAAGATGAATAGAAGAAAGTTGAGACTGTGATCTGTAGAGTTCCAACTCTGACATCAGAAGCAATGTGTGTGAAAGCTAAATGATACAAAGTTTTATAATAGACTTAACTGGGACTCCTCCCTTCATCTAGAGAAGAGAGCTAATGAAGACACTAGATATTTCTTCTTAAAGCTCAAACTGAGCAGTCATCTCATTTGGTAAGTCCTTGCTTTGCAAGCATGGGGACCATAACTGGATCTCTAGAAGCCAGGTAGCAAAGATCTATGTGGTAGTGCATGCGTGTAGCCCCAGTAGTATGGAAAGAGAGGTTATTTAAAATGTATTACCACACTAAAGACATAGAGTGAATTGAAATAACAAACAGCATTAGGTTTGTTCTCTCCCTGTCTCTGTCTGTCTGTCTGTCTGTCTGTCTGTCTGTCTGTCTGTCTCTGTCTGTCTCTCTTTCTCTGTCTCTCTGTCTCTGTCTCTCTGTCTCTGTCTCTGTCTCTGTCTCTGTCTCTGTCTCTGTCTCTGTCTCTCTCTCTCTCTCTCTCTCTCTCTCTCTCTCTCTCTCTGTGTGTGTGTGTGTGTGTGTGTGTGTGTGTGTGTGTGTGTGTGGTGTACATTTCTTGGTGCAAGAATTTCAGCAAAATTACTCATTTTGAATTTTTTTTTAATTTTCATATCTTTACAAACAGAGGTCAGAAGGCAACCTGGTTGTCAGTTCTCACTTTCCACCTTGAGTTGGGGGTCTCTTTGTCTGCTGTGTACATTAGATTAGCCATGCACATCCAGGTACATACCTATGCCTACCTGCCATCTCATCCTGGGAGTACTGAGATTACAGAAGCATGCCACTGTGTCTGGTCCTGGGAATCCAAACTTAGTTCCTCAGACTCACTAGGTAGGAGCCCATTGAGCCATCTCCCTAGCCCCTTAGTAGTTAGTTTTGATAACAACATCTTTCTGCTAACTCACACTCCCCATTGAGAAACACCCACTCTCTTTTTCCAAATAATGGGATACTGGTGAAGAGAGGAAGGAGAGAGTAACTCTTGTTCCCTGGAAGTCAGTACATTCCTCTTCTGGGTTTTTGAGCACAGTGATTCCTCTGCCTGAAATGTTCCTTGACATCCAAGCTCTTGATGTCAGGGCTGCTCAATTGCCAGTTTCTCAGGACCTTTCAGATCCACTGAGTCTGACCCCTCGTCAACACAGGGCAACCAACTCTGACCCCGTTGACGCTGCTCTCTGTCTTCTCATCATGAGTTGCTTTTGTCCACAGCACTATTCTTGAGACAATATACACTCATTTGTTTCTTTCCTTTTTAGAAATGTCTCTCCACACGAATGATGTTTTCATTCTCTGTGCTCCCTTAACCACCAAGTCAATTACTGACACAGAGCAGAAATACTCAACAAGACATATATTTCACCTTTTTTTAATGTTATTCTTCTTCCTTTCTGTTTTACTATTCCATTTATTTGAACATATCCTGTATGGATGACTCCTTTTACCTGGTAGTGTGCTAGGAAGAGGCAATAAGCAGTGCTGAAGGTAAAGGCTTTGCCATTTATGAATAATGATCCAGGTACCGGGTGGAGTAATTTATTCTGAAAACAGCATGGAGGAGAACCACAGCTGAGGTTGTGAATGGCATAGGGACATGATGGTTAGAAGTTAAAAGAGTCAGAAACCCAACCTGGAGTGCTTAAACACAGAGGAGAACTTACTAGTTTACATAGCTAAGTCCAGTCTTCACACAAGTGTCCAACCATTATCACAGGCAGTCAGACTTCCTCCATTCCTGGTCTCTTGACTCATCTGTGCATTTGTAGGCAGATCCCATCTCACTCAATAGGTACAAAGATGCCACCAGGAGCTATTGTCCTACATCCTGTTGGCTGCAAGGCTTTCTCACCAGTCTTTGAAGACTCTTGTTGCCAAGGTGCAGCCATGACTCTAAGCCCACCTGTTTTTACTGACTGGTCACTTTGGAGGTGAGTCATTGTCTGAGATGTGTTTAGCATGTCTTAGGACATTGCTACATTTTCAATTTATCCACTGTTGGATTAGACAAAGGGAGCAGATCTCTACTATGAGCTTTGTAGTATGCCACCATCTCTACATCTCAAATATTCTCAATTTCTGTAACAGATTAGTAATTTTTCAGGGAAACTATTAAGGGAATGGTAATGTTACCTGGAAGTGTAAATGGAAGATAAAGTTACTATTTAAGATTCACAAAAGAAGATCCCATGCAAACAATAGAAATTAAATATATGCTTTATCTAGATAACAAAAACAACTATATATAAACTAAAATAATGGATTCAGTAAAGACCAATGAGATTGGCAACAAAGACATGGAACCAACAATAGTATATTACTATTATATACATTGTTTATAATATGTATAAATATAATATAATATATACTATATAGACACATATAGTCTATATACATATAATCTATAATAGTATATATGCTATATATCCATATATAGTATATAAACAACAAGAGTATATGTCATATATAATAGTGTCTTTATGCCTCTTGG
>JADRCC010548649.1:0-11247 GCA_019843855.1 Hylomyscus alleni
TAAAAAGAGATTGTGGTAGCCAATCATGGCTCCTTTCTTAGGACAACCATAGACAAAGACCATTATGATATTTTTTCCAATGAAAGTAAATGATGTGGATACATTTTCCTATAAACACACAGTTAATGGGAGCACCAGAAGCTGCTCATATACTTGATATTTGTGAGTGGCCCTTAGCTAGCTCTACCTGAACATCTTAATGATGGATGTTTTTCTTGGTTATTTGACATCCCTTCAGCATCCTTCAGGCTTAGGATGCTAAACTCAAAATAAGACTCTCATTTTATGTCTGTTTTATAGATATATAACTTTTTAAACCGTTCTGTTACAATGTGAGACTTTGATTTCTCCAAAAAAAAAGGAAGAAAGAAAAAAAGAAAATACGTTTGAAAATATCATGTGTGATTGAGGTAAGCTGATCCAATAAGATGTCTCAGACATGGTTCAGAGGGTGTAAATGCATTCCATATGACACGTGAGTCTCACTACATAGAAGTGTTCTAAGAGCTTTAACAGATGGTTTAGTAAAGCAGAGCCCAAGCCCCAGGTATTAGTGAGCCTGTTTGATCAGAGGAATTGGAAATGGCTTAAAGAATGTTGTGCCTGGAAGAAATAGCATGATCCAAGAAGAACATTTGAAAGAAATTAAGTTTTTTCCTAAGCTCACTTGTCTTGTGTAGAAGCCCCATTGACAATCTACTCCTAGCAAAAGCATCTCCACAGAACATAGATGGAGAAGATTTTATTTATTGATGGGGGTTTGTGAACAAATAGGATGAATGTAATGAACTTAAAGGGAGTTAAATGAAATGTGTATCCTTGTATATGGATTTGAGAAGGGAAATAGAAAGGATAAGAGAGTTTTGTTCTTCCCTTGGGTATTAAGTATTGTTTTGAGTATAGAAGTAGTGTTGGCATCTTTGTGCCTTACTCCCCTTTGTGAAATCCTTCTCCCAATCTGTATGATGGCTCTTTGTGAGCAAGGCATCTCTCCACCTTCAAAATGAAAACAATGAAATGTACTTCTCTTTCTGAACAAGAACACGTGAACTTTATGTTAGTTTTTTGATTTATTAGCAAGTGCTGACAATGATTCATATCTGCTAGTGACTGAAGCTGGGAAGAGAAATGAGAATAAAAAAATGTTTAGAGAAACCAAAGATCTGAAAGAATATCGATTGAATTTATATCATAGGAGTAATCACCAGGGGCTATAAAATTGATTTGCATGGATTGGCAGTGACTCAGTTTAGAACTTATTTTTCACCAAAGAACATTTTGGAGGTATATTAATCAGAGTCAGGAGGGTGTGTTCCGTTAACAAGCCCAACATCTCAGTGACTGAGGCACATCATTTTGTTTCTTGAACCTGCTTTGTATTTAAGAGCCAAGTCTGAAGGAGGCTTCAGCATTTTTCCAGATGAGGAACATTTGGGTATGCAGCCTTGGCTGCCAGAAGGGAAGAAGAGAGAGTTTAAGGTCTTGTATTGACAAAGACTTCTGTCCAGGTCAGTCTATTCAAATCTATTGAATACTGAGTCAAATGACCTAGTCTATCTTCCAGAGGATAGGGAATGTATCCTGTGTTGTAAAGAAAGGGTAAAAAGAACCCAATACAAACTCTACTGCAAGAGAGCAGAGAATAATAAAAGATGGGAAGAGATAAACATTTTATTCTAAGGTAAAGGACCTTGGAATATTTTCCAGTTCATCATAGGATACAATACAAACTAGTTGTCCTGGTTGATAGATGCACATGACCTTTGGCTTCTGTCTGCTTATTTGACTTCATTTTCTCTCACTCTTGACAACTTTCTTTACCTTTTGGTTCTTTTCTGTTCTTAATGTGAGCCAAGCTTGTACTTCATCCAATGATCTTGCATTTCCTGTTCATTCTGCCTAGGATGCTCACCTTCTCCTCAAACACACACCTTCTACTCATAGAGTATTTGACCATCATATTCCTAGAGAAAACATACTCATCAGTCCAAATAAACCAGTATCTAGTTCCTAGATATTTTCTGCCTAGGTAGCTGTTGCATTTAAGTTTTCCCTCTCTGCTCCTCTCCCTCCATTCCTTTTCTTCACTTGTGGTGCTGGAGCCCAAGCGTAGGGCCTTGCTTATCTAGAAATGTGCTCTACCACATCCTCAGTTTCTATGCTAGAATGTGCAATCATATGATATTTCCATATTTATTTGTCTCTTTTTAAGGTTGTTTTTCTTCACTGCAGTATGCTCATTTGACTAAGGATCTTGGTTATCTACTTCACTGGTGTATCCCCAGGATGCAAGAAGCCTCTAAGAAATGTTCATTCAATAAATGAATTCAGAAAGGGCTGACCAGAGTGGTATGGAGGCTATAACCACCAAAAACGCCCTCATGGATGTAAAAATAGGTACTTTCAACATTAACAGCCATACCAAGGAAAGATCTCCAAGACCAATCAGAAGAAAAACCTTGGGTACTTATACAGAAATACAAAAGATAAACTTAGGCACTATGGCAACTTTGGGTTTGATGAATAACATGTATTCACAAACGTAATATTGGCATCTTGTTCACCCTTGAGAATTACGGCTAGCTATTGATATGGACCTATCATCCTAAGCTTCTTGCTGTTCATGTAGTTTTTATATTTCCTCTCATTCAATCCATGGCCTTGTGTGACCAATGGAATATGGCAGAGATGACTCTAAAATATTAGATAGCTTGCTTTGAAGGAATTTGGCTCTGCTGTTTTGAGCATATTGAAGTAGGCATGTGTAGAAATCCATATAAAGCAGAATTGGGACCCTAGGCAAAGGCCAGCACTGTTTTGCCACTAAAGTGAGCAAGTTTCCTTTGGAAGTAGACCTTCCAATGCTCATAAGCCTCCTGAGAGAACTTGAGCTTATATGGCTCAATTAAGCAGACTTATAGAACCTGCAAGAAATAAGAAATGATTATAGTTTTAAGTCAGTAACATTTGGAATTATTTGCAATACAAGCAGACTAACTAGAGCATTGAGGTTTCTTTAAATTATCAAAGGTTTTTTACATTCCAGGATGCTCATTCTCTTTTAGAGTGGAAGAGGAGAGAAAGGAAACTGTTTTGGTCCTAGCCAGTCAGGTGAAGCCAACTCCCACACCTGCCATGGGGCAGCAGATATTTGAGATACAGGATCACAGTATACACCTGCCTTGCAAAGCAACTGGAGAGCACTGTAAAAATGATTGGATAGCTCAATAAAACAATGTCAAATTGCATGTTAGCTGCTGTGTCCACACAAACAACTAATTGCTGAATTTTTGTTTTAGAATAAATCATTTAGGCCTTCCGATCAAGATGTAAAACTTCCCTGTCTGGGCTGGTATCCTGAGCAGACCTTGGGCACAAGCTCCGCAGCCAGTCCCACAACACCCAGAGGAAGCTCCACTCACAGGTGCTCTGAAATGCCCAGGATCAGAGGTGAGGAGGAACCAACATCTGTCCCAACACCAGGAGTAACTGGGATCAGAGGGACCAGGCACACAGGAACTCTGCCAGCCCAGTGGTTCTGGTTCCTTCTGGTCTGTCTGGGCTGGTGTCCTGAGTAGACCTTGGGCTCAAGCTCCGCAGCCAGTCCCACAATACCCAGAGGAAGCTCCACTCCCAGGTGCTCTAACAAGCCCAGGATCCCAGGATCCCAGAATTACAGGATCACAGAGACAGCTTGACTCTGAGGAGTTCTGATACAACGAGGATCACAGGAAGGACAGGCTCCAGTCAGAATTAGCAAGGGCAGGTAGCACTAGAGATAACCAGATTGGGGGAGGGCAAGCATAAGAAAATAAACAACACAAACCAAGGTCACTTGGCATCATCAGAACCCAATTCTCCCACCATAGCAAGTCCTGGACACACCACTACACTGGAAAAGCAAGATTCAGATATAAAAATCACTTCTCATGGTGATGATACAGGACTTTAAGAAAGACATAAATAGCACCCTCAAAGAAATACAGGAGAACACAGGTTAACAGCTAGAAGCCCTTCAAGAGGAAACACAAAAATCCCTTAAAGAATTACAGGAAAACACAATCAAACAGGTGAAAGAAATGAGCAAAACCATCCAGAATCTACAAATGGAAATAGAAACAATAAAGAAATCAGAAAGAGAGACAACCCTGGAGATACAAAACCTAGGAAAGAGATCAGGAGTCATAGATGCAAGCATCACCAACAGAATACAAGAGATAGAAGAGAGAATCTCAGGGGCAGAAGACACCATAGAAAACATTGACACAACAGTTAAAGAAAATGCAAAAAGCAAAATGCTCCTAACCCAAAACATCCAGGAAATCCAGTGTACTGGCTGGTTTTGTGTGTCAACTTGACACAGGCTGGAGTTATCACAGAGAAGGGAGCTTCAGTTGGGGAAGTGCCTCCATGAGATCTAGCTGTGGGGCATTTTCTCAATTAGTGATCAAGGGGGTAGGGCCCCTTGTGGGTGGTGCCATCCCTAGGCTGGAAGTCTTGGATTCTAAAAGAGAGCAGACTGAGCAAGCCAGGAGAAGCAAGCCAGTAAGAAACATCCCTCCATGGCCTCTGCATCAGCTCTTGCTTCCTGACCTGCTTGAGTTCCAGTCTTGACTTCCTTTGGTGATAAACAGCAATATGGAAGTAAGCTAAATAAACCCTTTCCTCCCCAACTTGCTTCTTGGTCATGATGTTTGTGCAGGAATAGACACCCTGACTAAGACATCCAGGATGCAATGAGAAGACCAAATCTAAGGATAATAAGAGATTCTTCACACTCTAAGAGAGTGAAGACTCCCAAGGTAGTGGGCCAGTAAATATCTTCAACAAAATTATAGAAGAAAACTTCCCTAACCTAAAGAAAGAGATGCCCATGAACATACAAGAAGCCTACAGAACTCCAAATAGACTGGACCAGAAGAGAAATTCCTCCCGTCACATAATAATAAAAACACCAAATGCACTAAACAAAGAAAGAATTTTAAAAGCAGTAAAGGAAAAAGGTCAAGTAACATATAAAGGCTGGCCTATCAGAATTACACCAGACTTCTCACCAGAGACTATGAAAGCTAGAAGATCCTGGGCAGATGTCATATAGACCCTACAAGAACACAAATGCCAGCCCAGGCTACTATACCAGCAAAACTCTCAATTACCATAGATGAAGAAAATATAATATTCCATGACAAAACAAAATTTACACAATATCTTTCCACAAATCCACCCCTATAAAGGATAATAGATGGAAAACATCAACATAAGGAACAAAACTACACCCTAGAAGAAGCAAGAAAGTAATCTTCTAACAAATCCACACAAATCTAATTCCACCTCGTACAACAAAAACAACAGGAAGTGACAATTACCTTTTCTTAATATCTTAATATGAAAATTAATATTACCAACATATCCTAAGCAATTGAAATCCAAAAATATGAGGAATTAGAAATTTGTTGATTGTCATCCAATGGTCTCTCTAATTTGGTAATTGGAGAAATAAGTCCAATATTGTACAATCTATATGCACTTTCAGCTTGTTTGTTTGTGACAGTGTCTGGCTGTGTACAATATAAGGGTCTTGAAATCTTGCTTCTCCTATCTCAGCTTCTCTATTAGTAGTACTGTTTATTTCATGTTTTTACACTATAGTATGGTTTTCAGAACAGCTTATATATTTCAAAAGTATTTATATACCCAAAAGAAACATAGACGATTAACTAGGGAGGTGGCTTGTAAGAGAACAACAAAGAGTGAGACTGAATGCTTTGCTTGACGTTTGAAACTCTTGTATCAAGTTTGAAGAAGAGGACTTTATAAGTTACTCTTTCTCTGTGATGAAGGCTCTTCCAAATTATCACAGCTAATGAACCAAATTCTTACCCTCACCTAATGTCTGTGCCACCCTCCAAGTAGAACCATTGTTCATTGAAACAATTGGTGAATGACTTTACGGATAGACCATCTTAATACATACACCATTTCTTAAATGAATGTAACCTGTTCTCTGTGGGCTGAGAATAAAGTCATCACTCAAGTCAAATAGCTTTGACCATAGCAGGAAGCTTGTACCCAAAAATCATAGCTACAATTCATTTCTTGGTGCAGCAGAACTGTCAACTCTCAGCTTACTATGATGGAGGTAAAATCCTTTGGTGATGTGAGGGCTATTGAAATATGGCCTTGCTGGGTAGTGGTGGTGCATGCCTTTAATCCTAGCACTTGGAAGGCAGAGGCAGGCAGATTTCTGAGTTCCAGGCTAGCCTGGTCTACAGAGTGAGTTCCAGGACAGCCAGGACTATACAGAGAAACGCTGTCTCGAAAAACCAAAATATAATAAAAAAAAAAGAAATATGGCCTTATTACAATGAAATCCAAGGTCTAAAAATTGTTCTTATTTTGGGCTTATACCATAGTAAGAACCAAGACTTTAAACTCTACTAAATACAAAACAAACAAACAAAAAAGACTTTATATATTTATGTTCATTTAAGAAAATACTCACAGTGATGTATTATTTTGAAATATACAGTTAATATGTTTGGAGTTATTTAAAATATATATTGAGAAAAATATTTTCACTATTGCTGTAGATCAGCATCTACATAAGACTGTTAAATTGATTGTTGTTTTATATCAAACAACTTTTATAATACTTATTTTTATTGTTATAATATTTTATAAATTTTAAGGAATATGACAAAAAAGATATTGTACGTATTGAAGGGGGGTCTCTGGGAGGAGCTGGGGTACAAAAGGGAAAGAAGAATGTGATTTAATTCTATTTGCTTAAAATATGTTTTTAAATGTTAACAAATTCAGATAAATTGAAATCATGTAACTTTTCTCATCATGATGCAATAAAAGTTTAAAAAAAAGAAAAAACCTACATCCTAGGGGAAAACATAAAAAAAAGAATAGAACATTTAGTTAATGTGTAGGATGCAGGAAGGCTTAAAATGTAAAGCTACAAGGCATAAGCTAGACATTTTTTTCTGGGCCAAAGGACAAGATGCAGATTTAATAGATTTCTTTCAAAATTATATATTTTCAAAAGTATAATATGGAATATGTTCTGCTAACCTTAAGGAACCTGTGACAGAAACAGTCATGTTATGTTTATAAACTGGCATTTCAATGGTTTTCCTTGATTTTCCTTTCAATTTTCCTTGAAAAGTTGACCTGTTGTATATGTGTGCACATGCCTGACCTTTGACTTTCCCATGAAGTAATCTTCCAGTTCATAAACTACCGCTGGGCTTTAAGGCTTCATGAAACTAAAAATATGTGTTCATGTCCTTGAAGTTTTGGATCTCTTGTGCCCACCTTTGATACTTCCCACTGTGATGCAATATGCTTATCTTAGTGTATTTCTGAAAGTTTTTGGGATATCAGTAAGAAGGAGGAGAGTCCTTGTTCTAGTTTGCTTTCTGTTTCTATGATAAACATTTGGACAAAGCAACATGGGCAGGAAAGTGTTTTCTTCACCTTTTAGGTTACGGTCTATAGCTGAGGAAAGCCAAGGCAGGACCTCAAGGCAGGACCACAGAAGCTGGAAACGAAGGGGAGACCAGGGAGGAACAGTGCAAACTGTCTTGTTTTCAGATTCACATTCAGCTACCCGTATTACACAGCCAAGGCTCACCTGCATAGGGATGTTACTGCCCACAGTGGGCTGGGCCTTCCTACAACAATCAGCATTCAACAAAATGCCTCCACAGACCTTCCCACAGGCCAATTTGGTAGAGATTCTTCATGGAAGTTCATTCTTTCTAGGTGACTCTAGGTTTGTTTCAAGTTAACAGCTGAGGCTAACTATGGCAGCCTTCCAGGATTTACTCTTATTTTATCTGAAGCTTCAGATATGGCTGGTTATTAAATGATCTGGGTTCTGGCCCAGTTTCCGTAGAATCTGAAACAGATGTTGTCTCTACTTGCACTTTCTCTACTTGCCATGGCTTTTACTTCTGTGACATTTTAATGGAATCACACCCACACCTCCCTTTTTACATAGCAGCTGCTTTGACCTCTTCTGGCACCTGCATGAATATTCTGTGAGCCTTGTTCATGAGTACACTCTTTTTCCTAATGTCTAGGCTAAACTTTTCCTCCCTTAGCTGAAGGCTTTTTGTCCCCCATTTTTGAAACTACAGCGATTCCCTTTCCTCACTGAAGACTAAACTTTATACCTAATAGCTAGACTGTCAAACAAACATTAATCTTGTCTCCTGCTTCTTTATGGATGGAGGAATGCCCAAAAGCAATTTCACTTTAGACAGCAGAAGTGTTTATTTAGTGTTCTTTAACCTCTGATTCATCTTCTCAAATCATCTTGGATTAAGCTTTATTTATCAAAGATGCCAACAGCATAAGACTCCATGTTGAAACTTCATAACCATTCAATATGCCTACATTTTATTTTAGATTATGTCTCTTCCAACATAAGCACTTACTGTAGAAAGGACACATACACTTGCAAAGGACCCTTATGTGCCTCATGTAACAGGTTTGAAATTTTCTCTGCATAGATAGGGTCTACTTTAAGACCGCTTAATATGCAAAAAATTCGTACTTTCCAAAGAGCTATGTGAGGAGCAATTGTTTGCATCCAGGCAAACATTCCCACTTTCCCCTACTCCAAACACACACATACTTAGGCCAGTTGTGCTGGAATTCCACCTTTGAGACTATATCCCTTAGGGATAACTAGCTAAAGAGTTTAATGGAGGTCTTCTAGGAGGACATTGGATGTTCTTGATAAGTTCTTTCATGCTTTTTGTTATTCAACTAGGGAATGGAATGGAAGCAAGAGGAACTGGGAATAGAATGAGCTAGTACCTTGACCCAGCAGCCATTTCTCATTCTAGACATGGACTAATTTGACCTACTCTTATTCCTCAAAAAAAGTTCATTGAGATCTTAGTTTCAAGCTAGTAGGGATTTTAATGGGGGAGATGAAATTGTGAAGGATTTCAGGATGGGGTCATTATGATGAGCATAGGACAGTTTTCAAGTGAGTGGAAGGACTGGCCAGTTGAAGGGGCTTCACTAAGGAGTCAGAAAGAGTTAAGCTTATCTGCCCTCTATACCAACTGTCATGTTTGTAACATCTTTCTGTATTTTTCTACCACCTTTGAAACATTTTGAAAATTGCGTTGAAGTGACTGGCTTGTTCATCTCCAGGGAAGTCTTTGAGAATAAGAAGAATGACACAGGATTGGGTGTCATAACATGGGATAGAACTGCTGGATACAATTCCATTCTGCCAGCTATACAAATTTCAAAAGTGAAATGAAAAGTCAAATTAAATACTTTATTGACTAAGACTAATTTTAGCAATGCCAATGGTAACAAATTGGAAGGGGTAGATCCTGAGAAGCTTTTTTGCTTATAGGAATGAAGCTAACAGGATTGAGAAACACTGTTCTAGATACAGGGGTTCAAACTTTATGAAGAAATAAAAAGGGGATGGGTGGTCCAGAGATAGGAAGTAAATTCAATCAACTGCAGAGAGAAATGATGGCAATGATGGCGTATTTACTAAGCATTTGTTTACAGTGTTCCAGGCACCATGCTTAATTCTTTGCATAATTTATTATTTAATCTCTACCACAACTATGCTAGGAATTTATTATTCTTATTTTTCAAATTAAAACATTTAAATTTTTTAATTAAAAAAGTAAGAGGGGTGAAGTAAATTGCCCAAGGTGGCAGAGCTAAGAAATAGAAGAGGCAGAACTTGAATCCTGGCCTGATAACCCGAGAAAAGGACATATTTCTTTTGATTCCTATTGAAGTAGGCTTTGACAAGCTGGAAAATTTCCCATTAGATGGACTCATCTTTTTGACTATCCTTTAAAGAGTTGAAAATCAGCGCCGTCTAGTAAAATATCTTTGTAGATAGCATTGTACTTTGTGAAATGTCTACCATGTTCATTTAAAAATGCATACACTGAGACCGGGCTTGGGAGATAGCTCAGCCGCTAAAGCCTAAAAACCCGTGTTGGATGCCTAGCATCTGAGTAGACAGCTGGGCGCTCAGCAGCATCTGCTGTACTCACACTGCTGGGAAGATAGAGCCTGGCCAGCAAGTCCAGGAGAATGGATGATCCCAGACTCCCTGAGAGACCGTATCTCAGAAAGTAATGTTAGAGAGTGATTGTCAACCTCTGCCCTGTAACCCCCTGCCCCCCCAAAAAAAACCACAAAGTCATCCAAGCTAGACAATACTGTGACATCTGATTTGTAGCCTTCAGCATTATAGAAGCACAAGAGAAAGTTTTGGGAAGATTTCTTACAATGTTGATTTAGCAGATCTGACTATCAATTCCCAAATATAGGTTACCAATGAACAGTTAATAAATAGTAGAGGGGAGAAAGAAAAGGAATAGGGAATAATACCCCGAATCAATATTCAAACACCTTGACATACATTTGATATGTTTTTATACATGTCCATTAGAAGGTTCTTCCCCAATTCCCTTCCTTTTACTACACAATGTTTTTTTTAATAGCTGAATCTTCTCATGTGTTATATTGAATAAAACTATATGCTTTATTCACTTATTTGGCCAGTGTTTCTTTTTTCTTTTTTCATTAGATATTTTCTTTATTTACATTTCAAATGTTATCTCCTTTCCTGGTCTCCCCCCAATACCATTCTCCCACCGCCCCTCCCTCTGCTTCTATGAGGGTGCTTCCCCACACACCCACCCACTCCCACCTCCCTGGCCTGGCATTCTCCTACACTGGAGCACTGAGCCTTCACAGGACCAAAGGCCTCTCCTCCCATTGATGCCCAACAAGGCCATCCTCTGCTACATATGCAGCTGGAATTTGATCAGTTTTAAACTGTTGATTTAAAGTACATTCTGCTAGCATGGTACCTTTTTGAAAACCAGTTGTTGTATATGTACTTCCTGTTAATAAGTATTTTTCATAAATAGCCAATTATTGACCTTTTATTTGCATTCAGCAGCAAGTTGCCTTGCTTTTGAGATAGTGATGCAGTGATGGTTCCTCCGAGGGAGCCCTAGACCTTAAAGCATATATGGTAATTTACTTGGAGAGGAGTCAGGAGAGGATGGGTGAAGTACAGCAGAAAAGGAGGGAGAGGCTGCCTTCTGGGCCAAGGAACGTCCTTGGGAATTTCTTGCAGTGCATCTGTTGGTTTTAAATTTGTTAAGCTTTTGTGATGATGTATCATCACGGTGATCCACAAGAAGCAAGACGAGGTGTTTTTGACAAAGA
>JADRCC010548655.1:0-11299 GCA_019843855.1 Hylomyscus alleni
TTTAATTGGGGGCTGGCTTGTAGGTTCAGAGGTTCACTCCATTATCAAAATGGCAGGAAGCCTGGCAGTGTCTGGGGAGACATGGCTCTAGAAGAGCTGAGAATTCCACATGTTGTTCTGAAGGCAAACATGAGAAGACTATTATCTTCCAAGCAGTTGGTCGAGGGTCTCAAAGTCCACATCCACAGTAACACACTTCCTCCAACAAGGCCACACCCACTCCAACAAGGCCACACCTACTCCAACAAGGCCACACCCACTCCAACAAGGCCACACCCACTCCAACAAGGCCACACCCACTCCAACAAGGCCACACCTCCTGATAATTTCATTCCATGGGACACACATATTCAAACCACCTAATTGCACTCCCAAGATTTCATAGGCTTGTTCAAACACAGAAGTCTATGGAGGTCATGTGTAGGCATAGAAAATTCAAAATACATTTAGTCCAACTTCAAAAGTCCCCATAGTCTATCACAGTCTCAACAAAGATTAAAAGTCCAAAGTTCAAAATCTCTTCTGAGATTCATCCAATCTCTTAACTGTAATACCCTATAAATCAAAATCAAAAAGCAGATCACATACCTCCAATATCACAGGATATGCATTACCATTCCAAAATGACATCGTGAGGAAATCCTGGACATAGGCAAGACCAAAACACAGCTGGGGAAACTCAGAACTCTGCATCTCCATGTGTGATGTAAGTGTGCTCTTGATATCTCCAAATCCTTTCATCTTTTTTGACTCCAACACACTTCTTTCTCCAGGGCTGGTTCCATTCCCTGTTAGTAGCTTTCCGCAGCAGGTATCCCACAGCTCTGACATTTGTAATATTTTGGGGGTTATCCAAAGCAACTTCAACTTTACAGCACTTTGTTCCAATGTCTGGGATCTACGTAAGATTTTCTTGGTTCCTCTAAAGGGCTTGAGTCACTTCTCCAGTTCTACCTTCTGTAGCACTCCGGTGCAGCTGACCTCCCACCACCTGACAGTACTTACCCTTGGGGGTTGGAGCTGAGACAGTGCAGAATCAGAGTCCAGGAGCAGGTGAGAATTCCATAGCAAGCTCATTTATTAATCCTCAGGGGTGCCCTTCATACCCTTCACCACATCCCATTCATCCAGAGTAGACATGTCTTCCCAGTGGTCATTCCTGATTGGCTGGCCTTGTCTGTGTCATCAATCTTTAGGCTCTCAGGCAGTCATCAACTAGGTCCTCATGTGGAAGTTGCCTCTGTGGCTATGTAGCCCCTGACATTTATGCAGAGGTGGCTACTGCTTTGTCAGTGAGGCCTGCCATTCATCCCACACTTTAGGACCTGGTTGACACCATTCCACTGCTGCTGCTGCTCCTGGTGCTCATCCCATGGTATTGCCGTCTCCCATTCACCCCATGGTATTGCCATCTCCCACTCATCCCATGGTATTACCATCTCCCACTCATCCCATGGTATTGCCATCTCCCACTCATCCCGTGGTATTGCCATCTCCCACTCATCCCATGGTATTGCCATCTCCCACTCATCCCATGGTATTGCCATCTCCCATTCATCCCATGGTATTGCCATCTCCCACTCATCTCATGGTATTACCATCTCCCACTCATCCTGTGGTATTGCCATCTCCCACTCATCCCGTGGTATTGCCATCTCCCACTTATCCCATGGTATTGCCATCTCCCACAAGCTGGGGTTTCTCATTGCAATGAAGCTTCACCAATAGTCTCTTTGGGTTCTTTTTATGGTGACAAGCCTCAACTTCTTCGCATGACCCCTTCAGTCCTTGGTTGTCAACTGCAATTGAGGATATACTTTTACCAGCATCTTTCCTGGTCTTCTCACAGCATCAAGCCTCAGTTGCTCTCCATGACCTCTTTACGAACATGTCATAAGAACAGTTTCTAGGTCGTATGATTCTTCTCCACTGAATTTGGGCCAGGTCTGCACACTTCAAATCATGCTCAGCACAAATGTAGTCCACACTCCTCCTAGGATGATTCATTAATTCTCACTTAAAGGATTCCACAGCTTTCCAAGTAAATCCTCTAATCCACATTCCACCAAACAAAAGCATCCTCAGGCCTATCACAGCATCATCCCAGCCTCTGGTACCAACTACTGTTTTTGGTTAGGGTTTCCATTGCTATGAAGGAACCATGACCACAACTCTTCTAAAGGCAAACATTCAATTGGGACTGTCTTAGAGGTTCAGAGTATCAGTCCATTATCATCATGCATGGCAGTGTCCAGGCGGGTGTTAAAGGAGCTGAGATTTCTACATCGTGTTCCACAGGCAAACATGAGAAGACTATTATCTTCCAGACAACTAGGAGGAGATGCCTCCTACACATCCACAGTGACACACTACCTCCAACAGGGCCACACCTACCCCAACTATTTACTAAACTTCCGTTGCAAGTAATTAATAAAAATCAACCGACGTCTCGGTCCGCTCCCAGCCAGGCACATAGCCCACGACTCCATGCATCCCCTTGCCAAGGCCTCTCCCACCAACACTAGCTCTGCCTTTTTGGAGCTCCGAAACTACTCTCTCGTCCCTGAGTCTAGCTAGCTGCTGCCAAATGGCCCAGGACTCCCAAATTTCCGCAGCTAGCTAGGGGTGCACTCTCACCAAACCAGGTTCTGCCATGGTGACCTTTCCCCTGGAGCTCAGTTGAGTCTCTGCGAAGTGGAAAACACTAGACAATCTTAGTTTAGAAGCAACAATTAACACAATTGCTAGGCATGGAATCTATTGTCTTAAACTCATCAACTATTCTATGTTAGAAATCTTCCAGTGACAGATTCTGGTAGATTCCACCACTAGAACTGTCAGTCCCCAGTCTACATTCTGCCTGCTTTGCCCCACTTCACCGTCCAAAAAGGCCCATCCCTTTCTCCTTGTTCTCTCTTCCTCTTTCCGTCTTGGAAAGCCCGCCTTCTCCTTACCCAGTGATTGGCTTCTTGTCATCTTTATTACCTAATCAATCAATTAGGAGAACATTCCAATGCACACCTCCTAAGAGTGCCATTCCATTGAGTATGCCAAGCATACTCAAATCACCACAAAGTGTCTGCCTCTGAGCCTCTGAGCCTCTGCTGGATCTTGCTTATGGACAGTGCTGACAGTTTGTAACTGTGTTTGATTGTTGCCGGCCAGCAGCAACTATGGGATGGGTTTTCTGGTATAGAGTCAGGGACCTGGCAAGCCATATTTTATTACCTTAACCACGTGGAAGATTCGTAAAAATTAGCCAACACAGGTGTGTGTTAATCAGCCATCTTTCATTCAATTCTCTTTTTTTACAAGTGAAACCAGGTAGGGTAGGTAAGCCAAAACCCCTCCCACAAGTTCGTCAGCAGCCTGGCCCAATCAGCAAATTCTTCTTCAGTCTCTGGAGGCGGGACTTCCAGCGTAACTTGAACTTGGAGAGTGGCATGGCAATTAGCAGGAGGTGGGGAGAGAGGTGTGGCCATCCTTGGCAAGCGGGATCTGAAGAATCAGCCCTTAGGCGGGAGGCTCACATTTGATAACATTTTTCAAATTAATTTAATTTCTTTTATTAAGAGTGTCATCTATTTCGTGGCTTGTCTCTGAAGTTGTAGGAATGTTAATCTGTGTTTTCCATTGTTATAACAGATATTCCCCTACATTTATGGCTATATCACCCATGTATGGCCTTAATTTTACTATCTGACCTTTATGCCCTGTACATTCAAGCTATCTGATACATTGTTTTATGTGAGAATAAGTCTCAACACCTTGAAATTGGATATCTATCTGTTGATGTGGTCAATTAAGAAGCCGAGATTTTTTTTATGCTTCTAAATTTGTATTTCTTTTATTCTCTTGACTCCTTTTTGCATCAATCTGATTCTCTCTGTGTGTCACACAAATTGCTATTACAGAGTTGGCAAAGTCACGGCCTCTCCTATGCAAGAACCCTTTTACAAAGACTTGACAACCCTGCCATGTTCTCTCATTAACGAGGTCAGGTGTGAACAACACCAATATAGCATATTTTTAATAAAGCAAGAGCTCCAAAATGACACTTAAATCATAGGTGCACTTTGAACCTTAGGTAAGCATGGTCTTTCACTTGAATGTAGTTGTCTTAGGATTTTACTGCTGTGAACAGACACCATGACCAAGGCCACTCTTATAAGGACAACATGTAATTGGGGCTGGCTTACAGGTTCAGAGGTTCAGTCCATTATCATCAAGGCAGGAACATGGCAGCATCCAGGCAGGCATGGTGCAGGAAGAGCTGAGAGTTCTACATCTTCATCTGAAGACTGCTAGTGGGAGACTGGAGGCCAAGATTTTGGAGAAACAATGATCGCAACTGCTTCAGTGTCAACCATTCTTCCATTTGCATATTCCAGAAGGCAAGGACTCTTTTCTGGAATTGGTTGAATTTTCTTCGTAACTCCTTTTTAAATGACCTTGTTCACTACAATTAAGACACTTGAGAGTTTATATTGTCTCAAACCCTTAGTGATGGCTTCTCCTAGGAAGGCCATATTAGATGAATGAGGTCCAATATCATTAATACTTCTCATCTCTTTATTTATTGATACTGGATATTGCCTTTAATGGATTGATTACTTCTTTGCATTCATCTTTAGCATTTTCTAAAGCTAACGATTCAATTAGGGCCTATCTACATAGTGAATCTGATATATTTCTCTCTATAGATGAAGTCAATCTTTGCATAAAGTCAGTGAGTGTGTCTTCTGGACCTTGAAACACTTGAGAAAATGATTTAAGTCTCTCCTGCTTCCTCAACCTTGTCCCAGGCCTTTTAGGCTGCTGTGCCACATAATGGCAAGATTCCTTCATTATATTCAGTTTGTGTTTTCAGCATATGGACCATCACCAAGCAGCTAATCCTTAGCAATACTGAAACCTCTGTCTCTATTTCTCCGTGCTATCTCCTTAGCTTCTTCTCTCCATCATGAAAGCCACTGTAAATGTAGCCCAGGTTCTAATATTGCTCATGCCATACCTTTCCAGTCTTGGGAAATTATTCTATTTTTACAACCCAAGAAGTCAGGATTTGTTTTACAAATGGTCAACGCATTCCAAAATTAGCAACATTTTCTCAAATTAAACATATCTACAGGTTGCCATTAAAATTCCTGATAATTGTGTGGATGATTATCATCTCTTGGTCTTTGTTGTATACTAACTAGATAAACTAAAGTTAGTTTTCTATCAACCTTTGGTTGACTTTCTTCATTTTTATCTTCAGTATCTACCTGAATATTTTCTCTAATTAATATTTTAAATTCTGTGTTAATATTTTGTACCTTTCTAGTGCTTGGATCTCTGTCATTCTAGCATTTTGTTTAGCCTGAATTGTAGTTTTGTGCAACCTTTTCTCTGAGGCTTCTCTCCACATCTCATTTGCTTGTTGTTTTTATTTTGTTCACTGTGACCTATACAATTCTGAACTTTTTATTCTAATGTTTCCTCTAAGCCTTATTTTCATGTTGTATTTTTCTCTCTCTGATGTTCATTCCATTCTATACATTCTTGTATCTTCTATTCCAAGTATTGCTTCTGTATTTAATTTTTCCTTATATAGGAATTATATGTTGATAGCTACTTTCTTTTGATTTATTAAATTTAATAATGTTTTCTCAAAGTTTTTTCTTCATATCTCATTTTTCTCTTTCTGTTTTTCAGTACGATCTGTATCACTTGTCCTAATGTAACCCCTGAGCCTTTGACTTCATAGTTCATCTTCTCTCTCTGTTGTTCATTCTGCTCTATAAGCTCTTGTACTTTTTTCATTTTGAGATTTCCATATCTTTGTTTTTTCTTATATTCTAATTCTAATATTGTAGCATCTACCTTATTCTGATTTATTAATTTTAGTAAGGTCTCCTCTAAGCCTTCTCTCTTTATTTCATTTTTCTCTCTCTGTTATTTCTTTGAAGCCTTGTCTTTGAGAAGATATAAAAGGCCAATCTAATTATTAAATTAAAAATAAAGATTATAAATGCAACATTAACCATAATCTCTAATATCTCTTTTATTTCTATCTTGGAACCATATAAGAGAGCATCAGACAAGCTCCAAGGCATCTGTGTTCTTGTGTCTCCTCCTATCTGTATACACCTTATTTGTTTTAAATTACCAGTTTCAATGGATATATGTATAACTGGGATGTTTTATATTCAGTCTCTTTTTTCTTTAACATAAAAGTATGATTTTAAACAATTTTTACCTGATCAAGAGTTTTGTTCTCTCTCTGAATTTACCTTCTGCTTCTGCACTGTCATCAGTTCTGTGCCATTCTTTCAGCTCATAGAGAGGAAGTGTGTTTCCATCTTCCACAGGTAACTTGGAATTACTTTATCTGATCCTTATTCTGGGCCGTTTATTGTTTTATGGTTAAAGGTGTTGGCTCCTTAGGTCAGCATGTGATTGACCAGGAAGGGCCCCTTTGTTCAGGTCTAGCCAGCTGGTTGAACTGCCCTTTCCCCCTTAGGGAGCCTTTTGGCATGAGAGAGCAGCTCTGTCAGCTTCCACAGTAGGAGCAGTGTCCCCCCCTTTCCAAAACACTAACAATAGCTTCTTTTTTCTCTTTCTTCCCCTCTCTCTCTCTCTCTCTCTCTCTCTCTCTCTCTCTCTCTCTCTCTCTCTCTCTCTGTCTCTCTGTCTCTCAAGTCTTGGATCCTGTCTGGCAGACTATATGCCCCAGACAGTGGTCTGCTAATTTACAGAGTTGCTAAGTTACTGTTTTTATGTCCATAGCAAGGTTTTCTCTGTTGTCTTGTGTGTAATTCCTCTCTCAAAAGCTATAAGACATTGCTTTGAAATTTCAAAGCAGTAGCAAGCTGCATAGCTCTCTGCTATCCATTGGTTCTGTCCCCCACACCTTTGTTCTACCTGACTTTGGTCTGAGATCAGATCACATTCCCATTGTTTGCTGGGGCCCAGTTGCCTACCTCATTGTATCTCCAACTCTTGCAGAGTGGCAGACACTGCCAATCTTTTGGGGTAAGCCTCAGAGCAATGGTTGTAGCTAAGCATTTGTGCGGGCCACTTTGCCTTCTGTCTCCCAGGTGCATTCTGAGCAGTATCAGTTAGAGGCAGCAGCATCAGGGCATGCATTCTTGGAAGCCAGCTCCATTCGTTTGGGCCACCAATCTTCCCAGAGCAACATGGACTTAGAGGGTGACCATGCTTCCAAGCCCTAGAGAATGGGATTGGACTGTGGCTGCAGAACTTGCACCTTTCTTTTCCCCTTTGCTAAAATGTCTTTGGCTCCAGGGAGTTTTAGTTTGCATTTTTTCATGCTGAAATTTTCTTAATGTCTGAGTATGAATTTTAAAGGTATGCATGACATGCTCCACGTTGGGTGCCATCTGTTGAATTACTATCATATTAACATTAATTAATAAAATTAGTATGGAGACATGAAAATGAACAATTCTTAATATAAATGTAAACAATGAGTTAATCTGGCAGCTGTATTTATTTACCTTATTCTAATTCCCAATAATTTCACTAATAAACCAAGATTTACTTAAAACTGCACATCAATAGCTGAGCAGTTAAATGATATATGTTAAATTTCTATGCTAATAGAGGGACCTCACAGCCCCATCCCATGAAACTTGCATATTATTATTAACCTGGCTCTTTGGACACCTTTATAGCTCCAGTTTCTTTTCTCCTTCCTCTTGCTAGTAGGCTTTCCACCTTATTCTCTATTCTGCCCAGCCACTGGGTGATCAATGTTTATTGATAAGGAAGAGAATAAATGGTAAGAATTGCTTTCACAAACTTGATTCAGGAGATTCTTGGTATAAGGATTAAAAGGCCTTGTCCTGATTGAAACAAGATATGAGGGCAGAAAAACCAGCATTTGAATGAATTAAGGGCAAACTTTACACAGCACATAAAACATTATGCTTACAGAGGCAGTTATTTCTTAACCACATAATACCCCAGGAACCACATAAAGAAAGTAAGATTTATTAAAATTTTCTTAGGCAAATACTGAGAAATTATTTTTCAGTTCTAAGCCTTGAAGCTGATCAGGCTTCATCCCAGGCTATACTCCAATCTCATTTGTGTTTCTTTCACCCTTACTTGATCCAGTTCACTCCTCCCAAGCTGATCAGGCTTCGTCCCAGGCTATACTCCAATCTCATTTGTGTTTCACCCTTACTTGATCCAGTTCACTCCTCCTGATGTTTTTGTCAGCTTCTCCTCATGGCCTCTCTTTGACTTCCAGTTGCTTTCTGCAACCTTTCTAGAATCAGAAGTCCTGTCTATCCTTCCTAAAGCTCTGTGTTGACTGGTTGGCTTTTATTAGCAAGGCAGAGAGAATGAATGAGGAACAATGTTTAGACACACTTGAGACAGGAGCATCTAAGAATAAACATAACAAAGCCATATCTGGATTGAGACAAGATATGAGGACAGAGAAGTCAGCATTTGAATAACATAAGCATAATCTTTACAGAATGTGCAAAAACATTATGCCTATAGTATAAGGTCCTAAGAGTAAGTAGAACTCCCATAGAGGTCAGAAGAGAGAGTTAGATAACTTGAAGCTGGAGTTACAGGTGATTATGAGTCACCAACCAGGCTTAGATGCTTGGAAATCAAACATAGGTCCTCAAAAAACACAGTAAGTTATCTTAACCACTGTCATTTTTTTCAGTTCTCTCTTTTAGTTTTTCATAATTTTCTGTTTTGAATCAGGCTTGATGGTTATCAATAGCTACAATATTTTAAACCACACATCATCACAATTCTTCTTACCTGTATCAAAACTCATAAAAAATACTGCGTTTTGGGTTGCATAAAAGAATGTATTATTTTTGCACCATTTTATGGAATACCTTTTGGAAACAAAAAAAAATGCTTAAATTGTTTAACAGTATTGTTGAAGGAAATCTTTTTGTCTTTTTGAGGCATGTCAAATTGATAGGATTGTGAGTAGATGAAAACAAAAGGACAAAATGCTTCCTAACATGAGAGAAATGCATTAATTAATCCAGTTTTTTATACATTCCTGATATCCTTTAAAGCATTTAAAGTATGTTCTTCACTTGAATGTGAAGTAGAGTGGAGCTTAGGGGTTGAGAAGACGGATCAGCAGTGAAAAGCATGGGCTGCTCTTTCTGAGGATCCCAGTTCAGTTCCCAGCACACATGTCAGGTTGTTAGCCACTTACTGTAACTCCAGTTCCATGGAATTTAATGCATTCTCCTGCTTTCCACTAACTTTACATACGTGTGGTACACATACCTATACACAAGCAAAACCCTCATGCACATTAAATAAAATAAAAATAATAAATCTTTAAAAAAAATAGAATTGAAACTGAAGGTAAGACCCCCAGACATTCAGATTATTGGCTTTGGCTATAAGAACATTGTTCACATTGATAAAAATATGGAGAATAACTTACTGCCAGAAGTCTATAGTGTGAACCTAACCCATTTACTACTAGGCTTTCAGTGCTCACAGCTCATAGCAATACACCTCTTTACTAAATTTAAAATTACAAGTACATATGTCTTTTTTCAAGATGCAATGATGAGCCTTTGATTCTCAGGGCTCAAGGTTACTAGCCTCAAGCTTTTAAATCCTCAAGCCCTACGCCTCTGGAGATACATTTTTAATAAGCAGGGGTGCTTTGCCTTCTTGCCCATAAATACATACTTCTCAGAGATGTACTAAAGGACAAAAAAAGATAAAATTTGGAATGATAGTTTCAAGAATCATGTAGGGTAAGAAACACACTATAAAGGCAACTTGAAAGTCAATATTATTTTAAATGTAAAATTGTAACTGCTTTTATTATGACAGTGAAGTGGGCTGGAGAGATGTCTAAGTGCCTAAGAGCTCTGACTGCTCTTATAGAGAACCTGTGTTTGGCTTCCTATAACCATGTTGTATAGCTCATGACTACCTTTAACTCTAGCTTCAGGCTATCAAGAGCCCCCTTTCAGTCAGTGAGGGCATCCTCCCAGGTAGACACACATATATACAGGGATTTTTTCAAAAATAAAGAAGTGGAATACTGAAAGATACATAAGATTAAACTATGCTTTGCATAAAAAAAATCATGATTCATGAAGAAAGACAGATGGATGTTACTTTATATAATTACTTATAAAAATCTTTAAATATGTCCTGTCAAGTTTTATAGAAAATGAGTATCAAATTTGCAGGAAATGTTTCAAATCTATTTGATAGACATAATTATGAGGATCTCCAAACAATTAAAAAGGTAAAAAGTAGCAGATGCAACAAGCTTTTGCTTCGATAGGGTGAGAAAAGAGACTTTGTGTAACCACATGGAACTGCAATATCATGGAAGAAGATATTGAAATCAAACTGAAAACAACAGAGGAACATCTTGTTGGGGCCCATGAGTTGCCTCACAAACTACATGAACACCAGTCTCAGCCATACAGGGATAGTTTATTGAGCATATGCCCTGCATTGATCTATCAGGGTCATGGTGCAGATCTGGAAACTGAATCATGACATTCAATTAAGATCCAAGAGAGTTTTCTAAACCTAAAGTCTGCAAACATCTGAACCAAGATATTCCACCAATCAGGATTTAGCTACAGGCGATTTCCTTAGGAACATGGGTATTTTTTGTCCATTTATCCAGCTTGATTAGGGTACTCAGCTGTGGCAGGGGACTTGCCTTGTCTAACATTCATGTCTTAACTTGCCAACCAGGATATCGGTTATCCATGTCCATGTCTTTCTCTGCTAAGTAGAATGTCAGTTCCTAGGGAGGTCTTGAGGGCTTAAATTTTACTCCAACCCCACTCAAATGGCAGTTTTCTTATATTGGGGCAGGTGACTCTCTCGTATTGGGGTCCATCTCAGGAGCAGATTATAAAAGTGAACACCATGATAGCTTGTGCACCAGTGAAGAAAGTACTGCTGGGTTATAGATTTGGCTCCAAGCTTATTGTGGGTAATTATACAAAGCAGTTCTTCTGTATTCTATTGTGATTGGTTTCCAACAGCACAGAACTGTAACAGAATTGTAATTAACTTCAGTATAAGAAAGTTTCCTAGTAGCAGCAGAAAGAATATATGAAATAGTTTCCATATACCACTAGTAACAGAACAAAATGGCAGACTAGCCAGATTACTGTTACCTAGGTCTTAACATTTTACCTAGGTCTTAACACTCCTTGTAGGATTTGATGTGTTACCTAAGCCTTAACACATGTTCAGTCTTGTAATCCAAACCACAACAGACTTAAGGAACAGAAATCCAACACAGATTATG